>PVJL010006923.1:0-83971 GCA_004026885.1 Lyroderma lyra
AAGGGGAGGGGGTGGGAGAGGAGGGGGGAAGCTAAATATAAGGGGATGGAAAGAGGGGTCACATTAGGTGGTGAACTTATTATGCATCAAGTTGACAATGCACTGTGGAATTGTATGCCTGAAACCTATGTAATCCTTGCTAACAGATGTCACCCCAATAAGTCTAACAATAAAAATGAATTAAAAAAAAAAATAATAATTCCTATGGACAGAGACAAGTCAAAGTTGTAATTTCTAGAATACAATCACTAAAGACAATGGTAAAAGCCTTAATATTCATTAAACTAACAGAGGAACAAAATGAAATATCAAAAAACTCAATCAAGGCAATAAAGAGATAAAGGAACAAAGAATAGGTGAGGTGAACAGAAAGCTCATCACGTAAGATGGTAAGATCAATAATTACATTAAAGGTAAGTGAGTCAACTGAACTGTTCCAGCTAAAAGACCAAGATTATCATACCAAATAGAAACAAAATCTGATACATGCTAAGGATAAGAGACATGTCTAAAACATAGGGATAAAGAAAGACTGAAAGGAAAATTATGAAAGAATTATACAACATTAAAACACTATTAGGACAACTTGTGTAGCAATCCTAAATATAAAAAAATACTTTAAAATAAAAAGCATCACTAGAATAAAGAGGGTAATTTTCAATAACAAAAGATTATTCTAAATTTGTATGAACCCAATAACATGATATATAGAGCATATCTGCACAGAATTATGTGGAGAAATAGACAAGTCCATATTCACAGTATGATATTATGATGCACTTTTTTTAGTAATTAAGGGAACAAGTAGACAAGAAATCAACAACACTGTAGAGGATTTAAAACAATATAACTAACAAACTTGAATTTATGGATATATGTAGAACAGTGCACCCAACAGCTGCAGAATACATTATTTTCAAGAAGTTACAATCCCTTTTAAAATTTAAGTATATTCTGGGCCAAATATAAGTTCTAACAAATTTCAAAGGATTGATATAAAACAGATAATGTTTTCTAACCACATTGTAAATAGGCTAAGAATCAATAACAAAAATATAATTGGAAAATCTCTGTATTTTTAAAACTACACTTTTGAGTAATATGTTCCAAAATGCCCTTTAAATAATGTATGGTTCCAGAAGAAATAAAAATGGAAATCAGAAATTATTCTAAACTAAATTACATGTAATGGAAAATACAACACAACAAAATTTATGGAATAAAGCTAAAGCAGTGCTTGAAGGAAAATTTATAGCCTTAATTGTATATTTTAGGGAAGAAAAAAGGCTCAAATAAATGATCGAAGTATTCATTTTTAAGAAGTTAGAAAAAGAAGAAATAATGAACCCAACACAAGTAAATGTGAGGAAATAATTTAAAAGTATAAGTAAATGTAAAGTAAAACACACAACTGAGAGAATTAACAGAGCCCAAACTGAAAATACTAACAAAATTTGTAACCCGCCAGTGAGAATGACTGAAAAGGAAAGACAAGGGACAAATAGGAAGTATAAGAAATGAAAAGGGACTTCATCACAAAAATAAGAGGATAATATTAACAACTTTATGCCAATAAACTTGAAAATTTTGGTGAAATGGAAAGATTCACAGAAAAATACAATCAAACTGGCACAAAAGAAATAGAAGATCTTAGCCCAATAACTATTAAAGAAATTAAATCTGTATTTTAAAGCTTCTGATGATGAAAATTCAAGACCTCAATTGGCTTCACTAGGAAATCCTACCAAACATTAAACAAAGAAAAAAAAAAAAAGCTTACTTATGTATTTCTTCTAGAAAAGTAAAAAAAAAAAATTCACCAACTAATTTTGGGAAGCTAGTATAACTTTTATATTAACGCTCAATAATGGTTGTACTATTAATAGAAAGAGAAGACACAGGCCAATTTCATTTATGAATATAAGTGCAAAACTCTTAAATAAAATAAAACAAGCAATATGTAAAAGGATAATAAACAATGATTAAATTGGATTTATCCTAGGAATGCACGTTGATTTAATATTAGGAAGTCGATTAATAGAATTCATCACATTAATACATTAAAAGAGAAAAGTCATGATTATCTCAAGTATTGCAGGGAAAGTGTTTGATAAAACTCAATATCCATATACAATAAAAACTTATAGGAAAGAATGAAATTTCTTGAATCTAATAAAGGCTATCAATAAAAAACCTATAGCAAATATATTTGGTAAAAACTTGAAAGCTTTCAGCTTGGGATTATGGTTGAGATAAGGAAGTTCATTACTATCATTTCTATTTAGCATTGTATTGGAGGCTTTAGCCAGTGTAGTAGGTAAAAAAGATATAAAAGGTGTAAGGGTTGGAAAGGGAATAAAAAACCTAAGCCAGTCATTATTCTCAGAGAAGGATTCTATATGAAGACAATGTAAAAGACTACTGATAAATATTAGAATCAATAAAAGATTTTAGCAAGGTTATTGGCTATAGAGTCAATATATAAAAATCAAGAGTGTTCCTGTAGTAAACAGAAAAATCAAGAGTATTCCAGTAGTAAACAGAAAAATAAATTTATAATAGCTTAAACAAATCAATGCCTAAAGAATAAAATTAGAAAAAGATATATAAAGATTTCTAAATAGAAAACTAAAAAATAAAAATTTACTGCAAGAAATTTTAAAGGACTTACTATAAATAAATGGAGAGATATAATACCTCCATGGATAAGAAGACTCAATAATGTAAATACATCAATTCTCAAACTGATCCACAGATGCAATTTAATCCTAATAAAAATCACAAAAGATTTTTAAAAATAGAACTTGACAAACTGATTCCAAAAAATGGGAACAATTTCAAAGTCTACCAACAGTAATAGAATTGATAAATAAATTGTAGTATATCCAAAGGATGGAATGAAAATGAGCTAACAACAGGCAACAACATGAATGACTCTTGAGAAGCCAGACCCAGACCCAGACACACACACACACACACACACACACACACACACACAGTCACATGATTTAGGGGTGCATATTTTGGTGAGAATTTATAGAAAAGCACAAGGAAGTGATTAAATAAAAAGTCAAATAGGAATAGAGAAGATTTGTGACAGGAAAGGACATACGATAGTGGGTTCTGGGATGCTGGCAGTTTTCCATTTCTTGACTTGAGTAGTGGTTGTACAAGTATTTGCTTTAGGATTAACCATTGGGTAGGTCTTTTTTGTTTTGTGTACTTTTCTGTATGGGTCCCATATTTCACAATGATTTTTGAAAGATACAGAATATTTGTTTTCGACACTTAGAATCAGGGCATCTTATGTCTCTGTTGGAGAAACAAAATGAAAGTAAATGTAAAATAAGCAGTTGTTTAATGAACTGTAATGTAACAAATGCCTTAAGGGAAGGTAGTGGCCTGGACTGAGTCTAGGAAAAAGGTCGCCAAAGGCTAAAATATTGCTGTTGTTTATTTAGCACTAACAATGTCATAGGAACACTGATTGGCACAGGATCACCAGACAGGAACAGCGATGACTCCATGTTCCACCTCAGCCTGGACAAAACAAACATAGCATTACCCAGCTCCCTGTGCTCTGCCTCTAGCCATGCTAAGAAACCTTTCATGACTTACTTGGTTTCTTGAGTATTTAGGGACCAAGGTGGGGAGTTTGAATAAAACATATGAATATTCATATTTCAAGAAAGCTATATTTCCATTATAAATTAATAAAATGATATAATCATTTAGTCTCTACAGGCTTGTACAATATGATGCATTTCCCTAGGAAATTATCACCTTTGGATGATCTGATAAAATTGAGTTCTTACTCCTGTACAGCAGAAGCTCAGACCACGGTTCCATAATGTACATACTAAGAGATCCCGTTGGAACTCCTAGCCAGCTTATCTTATTTCATCTCATCAACATTGGCTGGTTATTACAGAAGGTATACCTGGATGCAGGACCCTACCTAGAGAGAATCTTGGACTTGGAAATAATCTCTGTGGGGAGAACTTCCCTAACCCTTATATTTTATTTAAGGAGAAAGTAGGGTATTGTAATGAAGACATTATAAAAAAAAGAAAACTACAGACTAATAACCCTCATGAACACAGACACAAAGAGATTTGTACACAAATGGTCATAGGAGCATTATTCATAATAACTAGAAACAGCCCAAAAGTCCATCAACTGATGAAAGGATAAACAAATTGTGATATATCCATGCAACAGAACTCTACTCAGCAATGAAAAGGAAAGAACAGCTGATATACAAAAATATTATTGGAGTACACATCACTTTTTAGCTCCTACCAGGTAGCCCTGAAGCCAGGATCAGACCACAAAAGAGCACTACTCAATTAGTCCCACAAATGGCACATCTAAAGTGTGGTCTCAACAGGCACACAAGCCCACTGAGGTGAATCTTGTTCTGTGGGGTCAGTCCCCACACAGCAGCTCATATGCTATGGATGTGGCCAATCCTCACAGCCAGTCAGCCTGAGAGTCAATCCCACCCACTAATGTGCCAACAGCAATCAAGACTCAATTACAGCAGGATGGCACATACAACCCACACAAGGGTCACCCATGAAACACATGGTGCAGGTGATTAGGGAGACTGCGCCACTCAACCAATAGGACACCTACTACATAGGCCACCTGATGAAGAATGAGAGATACAGGAGATCTACCTAACACATAGAAACAAACACAGAGAGGCAGCCAAAATGAGGAAACAAAGAAACAGGTCCCAAATGAAAGAATAGGAGAAAACCTCTCAGAAAAAGAACTAAATGAAATGGAAGCAAGCAACCTACTAGAGGCAGAATTCAAAACACTGGTTATAAGGATGCTCAAGGAACTTAATGAGAACTTCAAAAAAGAGTTAGCAAGCATTAAAAAAAAAAAAGACGTGAAAACCATTGAAAAGAACCAGACATAAAGAATACAATAACTGAAATGAAGACTAAACTAGAAGGCATCAATATCAGATTATATAGATGAAGCTGAGGATCAAATTAGCAATTGGTAACATAAGGTAACAGAAAGCACCCAATTGGAACAACAACAACAAACAAATGAGAATACTTTAAGGGACCTCTGGGACAACATATAGTGTAACAACATTCACATAATAGGAGTACCAAAAAACATTGTTGGGTCTCAGAGCCATTATGTTGAGCAAAAGAAGCCAAACCCAAAACCGTACACACTGAATGATTCCAGTTATATAAAGTTATAGAACAGGCAACAGAAATCAGATCAGTAGTTGCCTTGAGCAAGGGTAGTAGCTGAGGAATTGACTATAAGGCAGAATAAGGGAAATTCCTGGAAAGATGAAAATGTCCTATATCCTGATTGTGATGGTGGTTTTGTGGGGATGTACATGGTCTGACAATTAAGTTCGTGAACTTGCCACTGTGTACTTCTGTTGGCAGCACTGTGCAAACAGCTCGGTAAGGTTTCATAACTTTGGTGTATCTGTTTTTCATAGCTGTATTTGTGTCGACATGTGGTGGTGTCTTGCTGAGTGGCATTCATTATTGTTATTGCGTGTTTTTGTGTGACATTGCAAGAATGTCGGAGCTTGAATTAGAGCAACGAACAAAATTTCTTGTTAAACTTGGCAAGAGTAAGAGTAAAATCAGTGACTTGTTAGTCCAAGTTTATGGGGATAATGCTATGAAGAAAATGGCAGTGTACAAATAAATGTTTTTTTCTGAGGGGAGAGAAAGCATCACTGATGAGGAGAGATCTGGGTGGCCAATAATGAGCAGAACTGATGAAAATATTGCAAAAAATCATGGAATTATGCATCAAAATTGTCGGCTAACTGTGAGAAGCATAGCAAACCAAGTAAACATTGATAGAGAAACAGGAAAATCGTAACTAAAAATCTTGGCATGAGAAACATGTGTGCAAAAATGGTCCCAAAGAGCTCATTGATGAACAAAACTGAAGGAGATTCGAAGTTTGCCAAGACCTTTGGAGAAGCAAGGCAATGTTTTGGGCCATGTTATCACTGGTGGTGAAACATGGGTGTACCAATACAGTGACCCTGAAACAAAGCGTCAAAGTGCACAATGGAAGTCAGCCAATTCTCCACGAACAAAAATTTTCTATCAGTCCAAACTAAGAGTCAAAACAATGTTGTTAACCTTTTTTGATATCAGAGGGGTTGTTCATGATGAATTTGTACCAACTGGACAAACAGTCAACCAAGTTTACTATTTGGAAGTGCTGAAAAGGCTATGTGAAAAAGTTGAAAACAACCTGAACTTTTCACCAACAACTCATGGCTGTTGTGTCATGACAATGCACCAGCTCACACAGCCCTGTCTGTGAAGGAGTTTTCAGCCAGTAAACAAATAACTGTATTGGAACACCCTCCCTATTCACCTGAGCAAGTCCCCAGTGACTTTTTCCTTTACTTGAAGATAAAGGAAATATTTAAAGGAAGGCATTTTGATGACATTCAAGACATCCAGTGTCATAAAATGACAGCTCTGAAGGCCATTCCAGGAAGAGTTCCAAAATTGCTTTGAAGGGTAAACTAGGCTCTGGCATTGGTGCATAGCTTCCCAAGGGGAGTACCTCAAAGGTGACCATAGTGATATTCAGCAATGAGGTATGTAGCACTTTTTCTAAGATGAGTTCACGAACTTAACTGTCAGACCTCATACATTTGTCAAAACTCATCAGACTGTAGACTTAAAATCTATACATCTTAATATATATAAATTATATCTCAGTACACTTGATTGAACAAATTTAAAAGAGCATGGGATCTGGAAACAAACTACCTAGGTTTGAAGCTTTCATCCTGGCTTCACAGTTCAAAAGCTGTGTGACCTTGGACAAATCACATATCCTTTTTAAGCCTCAGTTTCCTCATTAGGAAAATGGGGATGCCACTCACATGTAGAAAGGGGAATATACCTTTTGTATCCAGGTACTGTATGTATTAATAATGGCTCTGTGCTGATGATGTGCCAGGCACTGTGCTGAGCACTTTATACAAAAGGGCAACCAACAGGAGGGGAAGAAGAAGCTTGTGTGCCGGGCTCCTGTGCCCCTTTTCACCTTTGAACTCCAGGAATGGGGGTGGGGTGGGGTGTATTTGTTTGGTAACTAGGGCTGCCATAACAAAATACCACAAACTGGGTTCTTTACACAACAGAAATTTATCTTTTCACAGTTCTGGAGGCTGGAAGTTCAAGATCAAGGTGTTGGTGGGTTTGTTTTTTCCCGAGGCCTCTTCCCTTGGTTTGCAGATGGTATGTTCTCACTGTGTACTCACACGGTCTTTCCTCTGTGCACACATCTGTGTCTCTCCCTCTTCTAAGGACCCCAGTCAGATTGGATTAGGGCCCACCCTAATGGCCTCATTTTAAATTAATCACCTCTTTAAAGAATCTATCACTAAATGCAGTCATATTCTGAGGTCCTCGGGGTTAGGACTTCAACCAATAAATTTGGGGAGGTGGGAGACACAATTCAGCTTATAACAGGATGAACCCAGATTTGATGCATCTTGGATAGGAATGTCTAAGAACAAGGCCTTTATCCTTGACTAGTAGAGAGGCAATTCAAAACAATTAATAGAAAGACCAGGTCAGCTATCTGTTTTGTCATTTTATAGCTGCAGCACCTTCGATGTGACACTTAAAGTCTGAACTTGACTGCACTAAAAGGGGATACAGTCTTATCTTATGGGGTTATTGGGAAGAACACATGGAATGACACTATTAACTAGATTAGGCTGTATCTGTACCATGTAACAACACAGCTATTGAAATGATAGGATAATTACCTCAATGTAGAAAATTTAAAAGAATGATAGCTTAGACACCTGAACATCTGCATGCAAAGAAGCTCCATGATACATATCTGAATGAGCAAAGAAAATTTCAGTGCAATATCAGTGGGCCTCAACTCTTCTCCTTCAGAATCCCTGTGGATTTCCACCAAACTGTCCTGGAGAGAGACCCAGGCACTGGCATTTAAAAACAAACTAACTAAAAACAAACAAAGAAAGTAAACAAAGGTTTTTGTCATTAGCAGCACAGGGATAAGAACCTCTGAAAATAAGGGCTAACTATTATTTTCTCCCTACTGAGTGGCAGACACTGTTATAAGCACTTGGTGTGTATTAACTCACTGAATCCTCACAACCACCCCATTTTACAGATGAGAAAAGTGAGCCACAGGGAGGTTCAGAAGCTTGTACGTGATCACACAGCTAGTGGATGGTGGAGATGGGATTTGAACCCAAACAGAGTGGGTTCAAAAATCTAGAAGAATTCCATGTGGTGGGGAAAGGAGGAGAAGAGTAGAATTTGGAATTTTCAGTTTTGCATTTTCAGTTTGAGTCTGTAGGGGAGGAGCCTAGGAATCCAATAATCAGCCAGGCTGGGAAACCTAGACCAGTGGTTTCCAGCTCTCCGATAAAAATTGCCTGGGGAACTCTTTAAATGTAGAGATGCCTGAATATATTTCCTGGAGATCCTGATCCCAGGAATCCATACGTTTAGCCAGGGTCCCAGGCAGGGCTGGTATCATCAGCATAGGGCTTCTGCAGCCACATAGAACCTGAGCTTGGTTCAAAGTTCTGCTGTGGACAGCTTGAAATTCTTCATAACTTTACCTTTCAACTAGTGTTTTGTAAGTGATGGGACACTGTGACATGCACTGAGGGCTGGGAGTCTGGCTCACTTGTGATCTCACCTCCTACCACCTCTCTGCCTCTCTGAAACTGATTCTCTATAGCCAGTGCCCCACATGCTAGTACCCTAGTGACCAGTGCTGCTCTCTGCCCTTCGAAATTCTGCCCTTGGTTCCGTCTGTGCAAAGGCAGATTACTGCTTCTCAGTTCTCCCTCCTGTGCTGCCAGTCTCTAGGGTGACAGGGTAACACCGGAGTTGTATGACAAGCCTTTTCAGGGTAAGTTAGTTCAGAAAGAGGGCGTGAGCACAAGAAGCAATTCAGGGGGATGTGGCTGCAAACCGGGAGCTGGGGCCCACTCAAGTGTAAGACTGTGTTCTTAATCCTTAGTGGTATGGTACAATAGAACCAACCAGCAGACTCTCAGCTAACCGGCACCCATGGGGGTTGGTAGATACCGGATAAATATAAGTAGACGCTCCATTAACCGGAACTCAAGCAACTGACTTGAGAGTGCTGGTTGCTTTAGTTCCAGTTAATGGAGAGTCTGGTGAACTAAGAAGTTCCCCTGTGATTCTAGTGATCCATTAAGGTTAAGGGACTGCAGGAGTGTCTGAAAGGTTTCCACGGATGGATTAGGGGTTGCAGGTACCCCGTGCACTTGGACTCGGACTTTCAGAGCTGGAAGCACCCCTGGGATGTGCTCAGGCTCACAAGAAGAAACTGATTCCAGCAAGATTTAGGTGGAACTAGGATCCTGTCCATGCTCCAGTCCAGTGCCCTTCCGGTCCTAGGCACTTGGATGCCAGAAACCCCAGAGGGACCGCCCCTCACCGCTTGCAGAAGGCTGCACACAGGGGGCGCGAACGCCAGGGCTGACTATGAAATCCAGGTGCTTCTGCTGCTTTACTTTGTCCAGGTCCGGGGAGCAGGGTGCGGCGGGGTGTGTGGGGAGCTGGGGGTGGGGGTGGGGGTGGGGTCTGAGCTTTGGCGAACGCTAGGTGGCGCCCGAGAGCCGGACCTGCTAGCTCCCAGGAGTCCTGGGGGTCCCGCTGCTCAGGATAGCAGAGCATGGCCCCTTGTGTGTCTCCATTTCCTTGGCTCTTTCACAGGACTGTCAGGTGGATTACGTGCAATATAACTTCTCAAGACTTAGCACTTGCCTGGCCCCTAGAGAGTGTGTAGCTGAGGGTACCTACCTTTCTCTCTTGCCTTTTCTTAGGTACGCCTGTTTTTTTCAGGTGAGTCGTACTTCTTTGTTAGGAAATCTGGAATATTCTTCAAAGTTTTCCTGCTCAATGTATGCCTCAGAACTCTCTATTGACAAGAAAATCACATTTCTTAAAAATAGAAGATTGATCAGAATAATCAAAGAACATATTTTTTATACTAATGTGATGTGACTTCACAATGAGGACCCTGCGTCGCTACAAAATGCTGACTCAAAAAGGATCCAGTTTTGTTCAGCGTTATTTCATATAGCATGCTTTAAATATTTTATAACAATTTTTTAAAAATATGGAACGCTTTACGAATTTGTGTGTCATCTTCTCTGTATTGTTCCAGTTTTGGTATATGTGCTGCCCAAGCGAGCACTTATAACAATTTTAGAACCAGGACCCTCTCAGTGGGGCTACTACGAATGGTAGCCCTCCCTAAACACAGAACATCACAGAAAACCCAAGAGCCAAACACATTTTGAAGTAAGGTGTCATCTTGCAGTTCTGAATACTTTAAAATATTTCCTTTTTAGAAACTTGAGTTAGTTAGCTTCTGCAAAATGGTTAACAATGGCCAAACAATGGTTTCCCATTGTTACCAATTATTTCTTTTTCTTCCTCTCTATGTTAATTAAAAGATTTCTTCAACTAACATTTATTTGCCAGTCTCTGAGTCAGACCCCAGAAATATAATAATAACAATAACAATAATAATAATAATAATAAAACAACCATGCCTACCCCTAGGGAACTCACCATCTGTCTGAGAGAAAGGAAGGTATGTAAATAATGCCAACACCATGTGTTCAGGGATTTTATTGAAACCTGTGTGTACAAGGGAAGCATAAAGGAGCAATTGATTAATCTTTCAAACTTTGCATTATGAAAAATTTCAAACATAAACAAAAGTAAAAGGAATAGTATAATGAATCCTCTCTGTCACCCAACTTTTAAAATTATCCACATTTTTGCCAATCTTATTTCATCTGTGCCTCACCACCATGTTGTTGTGGTTTTTTTTACAGTGTTATTAAGGTATAATTACAAACCATAAAATTCACCAACTCTAAATATATAACTCAATGATTTTTAGTAAGTTTATCATCCCTACCCAATTTTAGAACATTTCTACTATGTCCAAAATTTTGTTCATACCTATTTGCAAGCAATCCTCATCTCATCCTCAGTCTTAAGCAACCATTGATCATCTTTCTGTCTCTATTGATTTATCTTTCCTGGGCTTTTCATATTAATGGAAATATATAATATGCAGTCTTTTGCATCTGGCTTCTTTCACTGAACATAATGTTTTCAAGGTTCGTCCATGTTGTCACATGTATTGCTGAATGATATTCCATTGTATGAATATACCACATTTTATTATCAGTTGTAAGTTGATGACACATTTGGGTTATTTCCACTTTTTGGCCAATATGAATGACATGTCTATGAACATTCACATTTAAGTACTTGTGTGGATAAATGTTTTCATGTCTCTTTGGTGGGTATATTGGAGTGGAATTACTGGGTATTTATGGTAAGTTTATGTTTAACATTTAAAGAAACTGCCAAACTTTCCCCCCAAAGTAGCTGTTCCATTTTAAATTCCCATCAGCAATGTAGAAGGATTCCAATTTCTCCACATCCTTGCCAACACTTATTTCTTTTTTATTATAGCCATTTAGTGGGTATGAAGTGGCATCTAGTTGTAGTTTTAATTTACATTTCCCTTATGAATAATAATGTTGAGCATCTTTTCATATGCTCATTGGCATTTGCATATTTTTGTTGAAATGTCCATTCAAACCTATTTTTTTAAAATAAACTTTTTAATTATAGTTTTAGATTTACAGAAAAAATTGTGAAGAAAGTACACATTCTCCATATACCTCACATCCAGTTAATCTGATTATTAACATCTGACAAGAGTGTGGTACATTTGTCACAATTAACAGAAGTCCACATTTTGTTCAGATTTTCTTAGTTTTTCACTTAATGCCCTTTTTCTGCTCCAGGGTCCTATCCAGGACACCACATTATAATTAGTCATGTCTCCTTAGGCTCCTCTTGGCTGTGACAGTTTCTTAGACTTTTTATTTTTTTACCTTGACCTTTGATAACCTTAGTAATTTTAAGGAGGCCTGGTCAGGTATTTTGTAGAATGTCCCATAATTGGGATTTCTCTGATGTTTTCTCATGATTGGAATGGGGTCATGAGTTTTTGAGAGGAAGACCTCAGAAGTAAAGTGCCTGTATTAATCTGTCCAGAGCTGCCGTAACACATATCACAGACAGGTCAGCTTAAACAACGGAAATTTATTCTTTCATAGTCTGAAGGTTGGAAGTCCAAGATCAAGGTGTTGGCAGTGTTGGTTTCTTCCAAGGCTTCTCTCCTTGGTGAGCACATAGCTATCATCTTTCTGTGCCCTCTCTGTGGTTGTCTGTGTCTTACTCTCCTCTTCTTACAGGGACACCAGTTATACTGGATCAGGGCCCACCCCAATGACCTCATTTAACTTTAATTACCTTTTTAAAGATTCTGTCTCCAAATATAATCATATTATGAGGTGCTGGGAGTTAGGACTCCAACATAATAAACTTTGTGTGTGTATCGGGGGGGATACAATTCGGCTCATAAGAGTACCATTCTCATCATGTCAAGGATCCATGCTATCAACCTGACATCACTGTTGATGTTGACCTGGATCACCTGGCTGAGGTGTGTTTTTCAGCTTTCTCCACTGTAAAGTTATTCCTTCCTTTCCCTTTTCCATACTATGCTCTTTGGAGAGAAGTCATGATGTGCAGCCCACACTTGGAGTGGGGATTATAAAACTGTTAGAAGAAATATAGGGGTAAGTCTTCATGGCCCTAGTTTTGGCAATAGGATCTTACATATGACACTAAAAGCACAAGTAACAAAAGAAAAAATAGGTAAATTGGACTTCATCAAAATGAAAAACTGTTATCAGAGAATGTTATCAAAAGTGAAAAGACAACCTACAGAATGAGAGAAAAATATATCTGATAAGGGTCTAGTATTGAGAATATAAACAGAAACGTGACAACTCAACAACAAAAATGGCAAAACTTAGCTTTTACAAATAAATGCTATAATCAAGAACCTTGTGCAGAAGACATTTTGCATGTTTAAGCAGATCTATAGAATATATTCCTAGAAGGACATGTGCTTTTAAAACTTTGACAGCTCTAGTCAAATTGCCCTCCATTAAGGGTATACCAGATTAGATTCCTGGCAGAGCTGATTTCCAAACCTACTCTCAAATATGCCAGCACCGACCAGATTACTCATGGCAGTGTTATTCATAACAGCTCTAAACTGGAAACAACCCAACGACCCTCAACAGGAGAATGGCTACATAAATGATGGTCTCTTCATATACTAGAATACTACAAAGTAATGAAAAATAACAACAACTGTGACCTACAGTGTGGAGGAATCCCACAGGCATGTTAATGAGTGAAAGAAACCAGACACAAAACAGGACTTACTGTGGGATTCCACTGAGATGAATCAATCATGAGTTTAAAAGGAAGAAGCAACCTGTGGTGACCGAGATGAAAACAGCGGTTAGCCTCGGATGGTGGGGGTGCTGACTACACGGGCACAAGAGAGTATCCTCAAGTGTTGCAAATGTCCTAAACCTTGATCTGGTTGATAGTTACATTGGTCTATAAATATGTAAAAACTCATCAAGCTATGCATGCTTTACTGATGTAAGTTATAGCTCAATAAAAGGGAAAAAGGTTAAAAGAAAAGCCAACACGGATGTGCTAACAACGTGGCCAGGGCAGAAGGCAATCGCCTCAGCTCTGATGGCTCACGTGGCAGACCCTGTCTCTTTCGTCCGGTCTTGAACTAGCTGCTGGTTCCGGTTGTAAGTGGGGGAGGCCTAGGTGGGAAGGCTTGTGGCTCCCTCCAGGGCTGTCTAGGGTTCTTCCTGCACACTCAAAGGTGCACCCACTTGGGCTGCTCTCTTAGTGCATTCTTCCCCAACGCCGCCCCCTGCCCAGACCATTCTCTCCACCAGCTGTTTAGCAGCTGTCTGGTTATTTATAGTCTTGGGGCTTTGCATGAAAGGAGCCTCACTCAACGGCTCTTTCCTCCTGCCATTGACCCTGCGCCTGGGCCCTTCTCTTCCCACCCACCTCAGGCTTTCATGTTTCTGGAACATTCCAGGTCCTACTTCTAGGCTACGTGTTGCTGTGGTTAGGGGACAGCCCTGCAGAGCTGATTCCTGGGGCTCACCTCTAGGGCTCTCCTGAAGTAACCTCAACTCTCTGAAGGGCTTTTTGGGTGAGACGCAAGAGCTTATTTCTCACCAGTCTCAGGCTAGACCCCAGGGTCTTGGGCATTCAGCTGCCACACTGTCCATCTAGTAAACTCCCATTCAGAAGCTCAGGAGGAGGGTTCAGTCCCTACATGAGAAGCATGACAGTGGCCCTGATCTCTCTTCCTCGGGATCTCCTGGGCCTTCTGGCTGAAGAGGCCAGCCAGCCTCTGCCCATCATGGTTCTCTTAGGCCTGGTGCAGGCCTCCTGGAGACGCAGCCCTCCTCTGCCTGCCTCATCCTGTGGGAGTTCCTGGCTCTGAGTTCTGAGGTCAACCCCCTTCAGGACAATTTAGCTAGGGGCTAAACTCTTGTCCCTTGTCCCCACCAGGGCCCGACAGCACAATCCTTTAGGGACACTGAATCTTCTCTAAGCCCCATTTGGCCCCAAGTTGGTCTTGTTCCTTATTTCAGAAACACCAGGATGCTCTTACCCACCTAGCCCCCATCCCCAAATTGGAGGGGTGGTTGGCTAGCCACCTGGCCAGACGTGAAAAGAATAAACCAAGCACTACGCTTTCCACTGTTGGGCTGCAAACCGTGGGGAAGCCCACCCCCCAGGAATGAGGTCTGAAACTTCAGCTCTTCTATATTGCCAGAGGAAAAGCACTTACTGCAGGAGGCATGTTCCAAACATGTGATCTAGCCATGGATTTAAAAATCAAATCCATTTTAAAAAGTAGTGAAGGCACTTGCCCACTTGGTTACTCCTCCCTCCCTCATTCAAGTGAAGGATCCCTTCTAACTGGGGATGAAGGTCAAGTACACAAGTTTTAAGTGGGCTTCACTGCATTGGCCTAAGGCATAAGGTCCATGTTCTCTAATAGACAGGCTAAGCGAGCTGACCACCCCCAGGATGGGCTGAGAGGCGGGACTACGATGCTACACAGTGTTCAGGGGCAGAGTTCACTTGGCTATGACCCGTCACTTCCACAGGTCGAGGGTTTTCGTGCAGCTGACTGACCAGTCCTCCCCCCTCAGGCTCTGCCTGGGCGCAGCATGCGGGGCCAAGGAGATCTTGGCAGAAAAACCAGAGCAAAATTAGTTTGCATCCTTCGAGTCCGTGGCTGCCTGCCAATGTTTCCTTCAAATACACACATTCTCATTTTCATTCTGGAAGTTTTTGTCAGGTTTATTGCAAATGAAAGGGTGAGCAGACAGAAACAAAATGACATTTGCTGCGCTGCAAGGACTGTTTCTAAATCTAATCTCAAGAGCACACCAACATTTGTGCGTTTTTCCGGGCGACTTTCCTTCATGAGGGTTTAGAATCCGAGTCGGAGATGGCCTGATTTTGTGACCGGTCTTGGGTCTAGATGCATGTGCATTTCCACACATGCATAGTAAATAGGCATATGGCCAATATATGGTGAGGACCATTGTAAGTCACCACTGGAAACATATGCAAGACAGATGGGCACTAAATCCACAAGATAATAGAGAATTCTAATGAATTTCTTTGGCATCAAAATTTTATGTCCCTGTAAACGTATGAATGCCATGAAATTAAATGACTGCCTTGCAACAGTACCAGAGTGACTAATTAAAAAAAAAAAAAAAAAAAGCCCTCCAGAAAAACTAATTGATAAATCCACACTAAAACTAAGAGCCTTTTAAAAATGGAGAATGATAGCCCTGAATTTTAAGGTTTGCTCACCGATCCCTTTAGCCATAAGAGTTTGTCATACAAGGTACTTTTTTGTTTTTCAGAAGAATGTGGTAATCTGGGTACTCTGGTGAGGTCAATGGAGGTGTCTCCCCAGATGGTAATGGGCAAGGAATGCCCTCTCTCCAACCACGCAGAGCGAGTCTGAGGCGCTACCTGGGATGACTAGTTCAATCTCAGGAGAGCCACTGGGCTGCAAAGGGATCCCTTCCAGGGCATGATTGTATTTAAAGAGATGCTTTCTTTTTTTTTTTTTTAATTTTTTTTTTGCTTTCTTATTTTTGCATGTGCTCCATAAGAAGGGGTGAACAATGTTTCCTTCATGGACCAAAAAATTTAGCCGCCAGGCATTTATCTATCACTCAGTGGCTTGGAGAGCAAAACTGTTCCTTGTGGATAGATGGGCTGAATTTAAATACAAAGCAAAACAAAACAACAAAACTCAATCTTCTGCCAATGAAAGCACAGCTTCTTTTTGTATTTGTGTTTGCTAACCAGCTTTGCAAACCTGTTTACCTAACACCAGCTAAAAAAGTCAAGCTCAGAGGGAAGAACTACACCTGGAACAGTCCATGCAGGAAATGTGACCCAAGCACACGTGGAGAGAATGGTTTCTGACTCCTGGGCGCCTAAGCTCGCCGGCTCATTTTCAGCATATTCTTACAACCCAGGGAACTGGCGTCACACTCCCAACTTAAAAGATGGGGAAACTGGGCCAGTGAATAAATACTTACTTTGGATTTGTACTATTGGATCCAAAATAAAATAAAAGTCATTGGAAAAAATGAGTCCTTTTCTTTATTTTTGCTCAAAGTAATCCAAAGAAAACAAGTTTTGGTTCACTCCTGTCTGTGAGCTCAGCTCTGTGTTGAACAAACTCCAGTGAAATTACAGAGAAAGTTGGCACTAGGCATGTTATATAGCAATGCATCCCATCCATATTCCTTAATGTAGAAGTTTTCTTTTCCCGTTCAGCTTGGGGAGAGAGACCCTAGGGAGAGGGCACATCCTTGTTCTCTTTCTATATTTTCCTGTCTGTACAAGTTCCTCCTCGAGGAAAGGGCCACCGAACCATGCAGTCTTCAGGGTGGCATTCGAGGCCCTGACAACTTGCAGCTACACTGTGCTCTGAACACTTCTGAGGAGCTGATAGCGGCCCAGGGGAGGGCAGGCTGGATGGAGGACTGCAGCACCTTCTCCCTAAAGTGCCTGCATCTGGATTAAACCAATTTGTGATCCCCTTGTGCTGCAGGGTGCACGCACATGGGTAATCTCCATGAATGGGTGTCACTTTAAAAGGAGGTTTCAGGGATTTGCAGATAAATTCATTTTCTGGTCGATCATTTATACTGAGCACTTTTTTTTTACTTGAAATTATGCCAAGCCCAGAATAAATAAACAACAACATTTGAGTTCATTATACTGTATTTTGAATTATTTTCCCAGTTCTTCTCAATCTATAGTGTGAAGTTTTCTCTGACACAGTAAAACATTTTAATATACAATAGATTACAAGGTCTGTAGTAATGAATGAAAGATAATGTGCTTTTATCTATATACAGAGATAGCTTAATATTTCACAGATATAATTCTTCCTGGTTTTGGTTGACAGAGCATAAGCAGTTTCTTATTTTTTATTTACAATTAGGCTCCTTCCCTTTAACTGAAAGGAAACTTTGAGTTCCCCTTTCAGCAGTGCTTTTATCATCTGGAAAAGAGAAGATGGGAAAGTGTAAATGAGAAGAAGACTGGAAGGTAGGAAAGAAAGAACCACAAGCAGTTGATGATGAAAAAGAAAACAATCCATGCTTTGGAACGGAAATATTATTACACGCTTGTGGTATCTTTCTATATTTCATGATAAGCAGGGTGCAATGCCCATGCGTAGGAATCCTCAGTCAGCTCCGGTTTTAGGGTGGAACATACGACCACCCACAAGTCAGAAGACTGCTCGGACAAACCATGTTACCCCTTCACGTGACACACCACCATGAACAACAAAAACACGTTGGGGCAATCTGTCAGGACAAAGCCGGGTGAGGTGATGTGACCATGTCGTGTGACATCACCACGCGTGTGTCTCACAGAATCGGTTTGGGTATGAGGGTAACTGCATGGACTGAGACAGTGGAAGCTGATTTTAGTAACCGGATAATCTCAGGGACGGTTAAATTCTGGAATGCTGTCTGTTACAAATCGTGCATTGACACAGGATTTCCAAGAGGATGTTAAGGCTTTGGGTTTTTCACTCGGTGCTCGTCTGTGTGTTTATTGGTGCTTCACTTTAGTGCTGTAGTGTGAAGACGGTGCACCCCGTCTGATGGCTTATGGCGCGCCTGCTCTGGCACTTGAGGGGCGCATAGGTGGCTAAGGGCTGATTTGGAGCTGAACCTAGCTGCATTATGTCATTGAATGTTGGTGAACTGCACTTCCTGAACATCCACTCTTCTGGGCATCCCCAGCTGGTCCTCTGCTCTGTCCCTGATCAAGTCCAAGGACAGCTTTGGGGACCCCAGGGCCACTGGTGGGATTGGCTGGGGTCTCTGTGGTTTCCATGCTGGCCCGAGAGTGTGGTCCACTTCTGCTAGGCCAGCCCAGGAGTGAAGGGATAAAGACCCTCTTGCTAAGCCTGGATCAGGCCCAGAATACCCAGCTTGCCCCTCCGGCAGTTTCTTTGGGTTGAAGCCAGAATGGGTTTGCAGACAATTTTCGGAAGGGTGGTGGGGACCACAGGCTCGCCCAGGGCCTGCTGGCAGTTTATGGCAAGAGGCTTGGAGCATCTCAGGCTGGGGCAGTGCATGAGGTGTGGACCAGGAAAAGTGTTAGAAGCAGAACATGAGGTCACCAGAGTTCACCAAGACGCCAGAGAGGCAGCAGGAGGGTTGGTGCTGTGTTGGGGCTCAGAGGCTGCCTTCTTGCCCTTCAGAGGAACTGGGGGAAGGAAGAGCCGGTCTCCTCCTCACTGCCACGCGGTCTCGGGGCACAGTGGGTGCTCACAAGGGCACGGGCGGAGCTCCTGCCCCAAGGCCATGCGTGCGGCTGTTGCTGTGGGCACGGATGCCCAAGTCTTGTGTTTGCAGTGGTGACAAAAGCCAGTGGTAGGGGACACAGACATACGCTTTCGGAGTCCTTGTGACTAGGGAAAGGCCAGTTCACTAGCACGTGCTAGGTTTTCTCTCAGAGCACGCAGGTCTGGACCTACTGGAATTCTGCCAACCAAAGGGACAGTGTGAAGGAGGAGGTGAGCAAAGTTGGAAACGAGATGTGAAAAGCACGGACGCACCCACCGTGTTGGCCGCGGGAGAAAGGCAAGTGAGCAGCCCGGACCGCTGGCACGGGGTCCGCACCATGAACTCTTTCAATAAATGTTTTCCCGTTTGAAATATTTTAGGAAAAATGATGGTTTTATGCTAACTTATCAAATTTATTCAAACTACTCTTCCCCCGCCACCACATAGTATTACTTTATCTTCTTAGGCTTTATTGAATTAATTTCCCGAACGTTCATATAAATGACATTTTTCAAATGTTAAAAAACACAAACAAATCTGACTGCTGTCCCGTATCACAGTGGATCAGGGTCTTGAGAAGTCTATGGAAGTCCTTGACTAAAATTTTTGGGAAGTATAACTTGTAATGCAATTAATATAAATAGGACCAAGGACAATATTCACCCATATTCTTCCGGGCTAAATGAACATTCTTAAGGTATCTGTCATCATCAGAAATCTTTATTCTTGAGGAAGGAAAGACACCACTGTGGAAAACCAAAATTACCAAAGAAAAGTCCCACCAAACCACCATGTTATAGAACTTGCTTCTAAAAAGTAAACTCTTGGCTTCCTCAGTCCTCTGTAAATAGTCAGTAGTCAGTTCTTCCCCAAGATCCCCAAATTGGTGTGAAACTTGCAAATTATGTCCTATGCTATTTCAAGTTAAATGGCCAATATTCAGTTTTTTCTTTCCCTCTAATATGTTCCTGAAATACTGGAGATATACAGATATCTATCTATATCTATCTATGATAAAGGTGGCTTAAAAATGACCTAACACTATACATAATAAAAATTTATTGTATGATCAACAGTTAGGTAAAAAACCAATTTTGTGTTAAAGGTACATGATCTATTTCTGTTAAATTGGCAGACACTACAGGACACCAACATCTTCCTGAAGGCACTAACATTGCGAATTTGGCCTCTCTTCCCTGATAATCTTTATTAGCATGTGGACACAAGTCCATATGAACACTTGAATAATTTTAAAACTTTTCCATTTGAAGCATACACTAGATAACTTAAATATCCAACATACAATTCAAGTAGCCAGTATTACAAAAAAGGAGAGGAAGGGAAGGGAAGTTGTATTTTACTTTGTTGGTCACCTGCTGACTGCCTACTCTCACCATTTAAATGCACAATGCCCCACTTCACCACCTGGGTTCTTTGTTCTTTCCTGGCACAGGAAGGGGGAGGCCAAGAAGTTAGATCATTTAGATTTGCATTATGCTGTTTTCTGTCTGTACTTGGAAATCATGAACAGGCTGAACCTGAGCTTTCAAATCTGTTGCCTACTTTGATGAGGCATCATGAGGACAAAAAGGTTTCCAGGTGTTTTGAATTCCTTGAAATGTATCATATAATGGGAGACTCCTTTACATGTAGAGGCACATTTGCATATGTGAGAACTGAATTCAGCTGCTAAAAAGTTTACTTTCTTTAAATCAATAAAGTGTCAACTAATAATGTTGCTGTAGTTTTATCTATGTTCCTGAGGTTACAAAGTGGGGCTGGCACGGCACTGAAACCTACCTGGAAGGTCAAACATGATGGTGGAATGGGGATGGGGGCACATGTGTCCATGCAGAAGGGCTACTTAGTGAAACACAGAGACAGAACTGGGGAGGGCTAGTCCTCAGCTGGAAGACTCCCACAGTTTTAGAGAGCAGAGAGGCTGGGAAGCTGGGGAAAACAAGAGCTGGAAGTCCTAAGAAGGAAGTGCCTGAGGTTTGTCTTGACAGCACAAGGATGTCTACATCCAAGGGAGTCCAAGTAGAACGTGCAAGTCAACATCAGTCGCCTTTCCCATTCTGCTTTCTTTTCCCAGCAAATCACCTAGACAAGTCCAAACAACTCTTTTCTGATACCATTCCTCACCCTCCCAACCTAGAGGGCAAGACTTTTTGTTTGCTCAGAAAATCACAGTCAGAGGAAGATAGAGAAAGAGCAAATCTGTTTAAAGACTGCTGCAAGGCTGGCTGCCTTGCCTCAGGGCTGGGGACAGGGCAGAGATGGGATCAGCAGACTTCCAATCATCATGCTTCTCTCAGATAGCAGGGCCACGCTTCAGTGGGTGGTGTTATCTCTGAAAGGCCTCCGCCCACCAGTCATGTCAGTCCACGCGAGTGTCTATCCTGCTCTGAGAGCCCTGTGCTGGGACCCCAATCACTGTCAGGAGAGGACTGTTTTAAAAATAAAATGTATGATTTTATGAGTAGCATGTGGAGTGGCCCCTCTCTACTTGAGGATCCAACACAATATTGGTATAGTTGTTTGGTTTTTTTCCTGAACATTTCTCATCTGTTGCTCCTTTGGGAGACTAAACAAATCATAAGGTCATAAACACAAAAATAATTTCTGTAAGGTTACAGAAGACACTAAAGAGCCACTGTCTAAAAATGTCAATGAGTGGGATGTCCCAGGTATCTCAAACTTCCCTTTAGTTTACTGGTGGGATTCACAACAGTAAAGCCATCATGAAAAGCAGTTTCTAATCACAGCTGTTCCTCAACTCTTCTCAAATATCACAGCAAATTTAACAACCTAAATGGAGTGAGTTTTGGCACTATTTGGCACAGTAGGGACTCAGTAAACACTGGCTAAATTTTACTTATCTGTTGGGAAGAGTTTGATTAACTTCATATATTGAAGAGCTCTTTGAGTGGTTCTTCAAATATATTTAGGTAACTCAGACATAAAACTCTAAAATGTAATTTTGATTGGAAACGTATAAATAAGCAGCATCAACATGTTTAATCACGTTATCAACGTAGAGCCCAGAAAAGCTTGGAGACTGGATCTGCATGCAGATAATTATAACTAAAGATCATCATTCCTCTAGTTATTGCAGAGCAGGGGTATTTTATGTGGACCCAGAAATTCCTGAAATTGTATGCAACATTAAGAGGGTTTATTTTTATATGTTCTTTTTTTTTCTGAAAAGGGAGCCACAACTTTCATCAAATTAACAAAGGCTTTGTAAGCCAGAAAAAGGTTAAGAATCGTTGATGACAGATATCAGGAGGCACTAAGATTGCTCAATACATGATTGCTTAATTCACTTCTCCTTCCGACTTTCAGGCCCAGCAGGAACATGAGAAATTTAAATTACTCTACTGTATATTATAGTAACAACTCTTTGGAGTCATGTTATTAAAGTAACAATTTTTACAAAGGAACTGTATAAAAATAGACACTTGGGGAGATTTTAAGTTTACATGTATATGGTATGCAAGTGTGTACTTTTTCTTAATCACTTCCTCTCGCTTATCTCTTTCCTCAGTTAGCTTCCTTTTCCTGGAACTTGTGATCTATTCCAGGTGGCCACGAGGATAGATTCCCACAGCAGAACAAAGCAAGCATGTGTGAAAAAGATTTTAGATGAAAGAGAAACCAAAAACAGTAAGTTGTGAAACTTACTGTAAAAATTAGAGGCTGACTTGCATGACTGTTCGAGAAATCCTTTAAGTTCCTGGGTATCCTTTCCAGTAGAGAGATTCATGTTCTCAAAAGATCTTCCATGCAGCAAAGATTGCCATTCCTTCTGGAAGTTTCTAGTGATGCCAGCAGCACAGTCTCAGGAGGAAAGAATGCCCTCATCAAGTGGTCATTCATGTCCTCACTGGCACCAGGAGGACACTCGGCAGAGAATCACCTAGAAGCTCGATCCTTGCAGGCTGATGAGCAAGTACCAAAGGACCATCATCTTCACCTCCCCTCACTGAATCCACGCGAGGATCCTGTGCATTGGTTGTCATAAATACTGGACCCATAGGGAAAACCTTATGGGAAATGGCTCTAAACCTCAGCAGATGCAATTTGGCTCCAAATTTGGAGGTGTTGTGAACCCCGAAGGTATGTATAAACGACACGTTGTGTTTCTGGAAAGAGGCTTTGTGACTTCACATGGATTCTGAAATGGGGCTGTGACGTCCCTGTGATATGGGCTTCCCCAGGGACTCTGCAAGGAACCGGTTACGTGGGCACATGTTTTCAGAAAACCTACTTCATTTTCTCAGTCAATTTCTCTCTTAATATATTGCAGGAAAAACTATTTAGAAGGCCTAATAGGGATGTTTAGCACAAACAAAACTAGTCCTGCAACCTGCTTTTTATTTTTTTTAAGTTCCATGTAAACATAAATATTTCTCCACCAAAGTTAACTGTAGCAATTCTGTCCATAAAAAAACCCTTCAAACACATACACAAATAGGATTTTTTTTCTCAATTGCCTTGTTTTCAAAGTCATGATGCAAAAGAAAAGCACATCTTCCTATTTCAGCCACAAATTGCAGGAAACAATGGGTGCCCCAATCTCTGAAGTGGTACTGATCTCTTCAATGAGGAAATACCAGGCATCGAATATTTAGATTTTAGATTTTTAATGTTCATTTCTTCAGTGGATGCATTTTGAATACTAGAATTAACAATTTAAAAAGAGTAGAGCAAAGGAAAGATGGAAAATGCAAACAGTTGGTTCTTGCTAATTTAATTTCAGATTCTAGGTGTGATGTGATTTTCCAAAACAATCAAACAAAAAATGCTTACCTCAAAATTCTAAAAATGCAAATGCAGACGCATCTTTGGAAACTACAAATTATTACAGCCCATGTAACGGGAAGCACGCGGCCTTTGGCTCTCAATGTCATGTGCAAATGTGCAGGTGTTGTCTCCACGAGTGAAGTCAGTGTTAATGGAATTGTGTGTGCAGGTGTTGCATAATCTGTGCGACCCTTCAAACTACTTAAGGGTTTCGTAACGGATGCTCTACATTTGTTTGCATTGGATAAAATTATGTGCTTGTTTATACATATATATAATTTGATCTGACGTGGGGCCAAGAAAATAGCAATTGCAACTCAAAGCAACTATTTACACACATTCAATTCTGAAGTATTGCTTCCTGCCCTAAGTTCAGAAGAGGTATTGCCACTCTGAAGAATGCATACATCGTACGGGTAGCACTTGAACCTGCTGCTTAGAAACCCATCTGTCCTCAGCAACTATCTGTTCGCCACCAACAGGGTGAGACGCACAGCATTTTGTTGCAGAGATTCTGTGGTTCCGCGTTGAGGTATACTTCAGAGTGGGGAACTGGGAAGGACCAGAGAGCATATCTAGACTGGTTACTTAGGGTGGTTCAGGGCATTTTTTAAAGATAATTTGGAACTCTGGGTAAGCCATCCTTCAAAGGCTCCAGTTTGCATAATACTGAACAAGACCACCACATGGTATAATTCTCTCCCAGTGGTCTGCAGCTTCTCAGGTTCCCAGGGTCAGTAATCATAAATACTTTTGTAGGAGGAGAAGGAAAAAATAGAGTTTGATAGGAAGGAAGTGTGCAGAGATGAATTTTGTAGAGCACGTTTCAAGTGGAACAGCAGAGACACGGGTAAAACTCATGGGCAATTGCCCAGCCCCTTAGGTGCCGCCAAAGCTACAGAGCCTGGAGCAAGAAGGCAAAGGGACAGGGCCACACTCCAACACACACCTTAATACTGATGGAAGAAACCCCGAACATGCCCACAATCCCTATGGACAAGGAGAGCATCAGGTAGTGTTTTCAAGAAAAAATAAAAATAAAAATTCTGCAGTATTTTATAAGAATACATTCTTTAGAAGCAAGAGGTATTGTCACAACCATTCTTTCTCTGGCACTGGAAGAACAACAAAGTGACAGTAAAACCTGAAGGAGTATCTTATTTACTGAGAATGCTCTCACTTCCCCAGGATGTCGAGATCCTGGCTATGGCTGCGCAGCTAGGTGGTCATCCCATGCATGTCCCCTGGAGAGAGATGGCTGATCAGCATCAGTATTTCATGGTGCCAGAAATGGCAGATTCTGTACATAGTTGGGAAGGAGTGATAACAGGACTTAACGCAGAGGTGAAAGTCATACACAGATTTATCAGTGAAAAGCAAATGCACAGGGCACATCGGTGAAGACCTTAAACAGAGAAGGAGCTAGTCCTCTAATTATCCCATGAGCTATAGTCAGTGTCACCTTAAAAACTGACTGACAGGGCAACTCTAGCCTGAGTTCATTTCAGTTCTACATAAACTTCAGACTCCACATGGCAAAACAATTATAAGCAGGATTGGCAACGAAGGGCACAGAAGTGAGTTTCCTAGGTTTTCTATACTGCTCCTGGTTCAACATCTCATTTGCATCCAGACACTTCTGTCTCGACATACAGTGCCAGAACTCCATCTAAAGAGGGCTGGCGTTCACTCACTGGGTGCAATCCTGCCACAAATAGGCCTTGCGCAGGCCAAAAATGGGAAGGAGGGAGGAACTTCTTGACTGTGTGAAGGCCAAGACAGCAGCAGCACTGCCTGCCACTCCTGTGCTCTGACCAGCCCTCCTGCTTCATACCCAGCAGGGTTCCAGTCCTATTCCTGCATGAGCAGAAGCAGCGGCATTCGGCCTAAAAACTTACAGAGTGGCAGAGAGCTTCTCTGACCCAGAGCCGGCTGTGCCCAATGAGGTCCTGGTTGGCCCCCTTCTGGAGGCGGCGGCCCCAAATCACTAAAGCACTAACAGACCTGTTCTTGTCCTCTGCTGTGTGACCTCTGAGGCCCCCTGGAGCCTATTTCCCTTCACCAGAATGACCCAACACCCCTCCTTCCTGAAACACAAGGTTCCTGATTAATAAATAAATAAATAAACACAAGCCTCAGCCATTTGTTTTCATTCCCCCCGCAGAGGAGTCAGCCTCAAAGACAAACCCCTTTGCTCTCAGCTGGAAGACCCGCTGGCATGGGGGCAGAATGAAAACAGCTTTTAAACACCTGAGGCCTGGAATCCTGGCCTGCGTGTGGAAGTGTGGGGAGTGGGGCACCCACAGCCCCCGCAGGCCCAGGTGCTCCGGCCGTCCTGGCTGACTGCTGACTGATGCCCCACTGGCACTTGATCTCCGATTCATAAATGCAAGTGCGTGTGCGTGTCTGTGTTTACATAGAAAGGTCAGGTCACTGGAAAACACTATTATGAATATGGAAAAAAACAAACCTCAAAAACATTGTATTAGCAAAGAAAAAAAGTGAGAAAAAGCAATAAAATTGATATCTTAACCACAGTTTCTGTTTAAAAAGTTCAACAATACCCAATGCCATGACCTCCACTAGCGGCCTCTGTCCCTAAACTCCGAAGCCATGGCCAGCCCCTGAAGGCACTTGTTCTCCATGCTGCTAAACGGTTACACCAAGGGGACAGGGTTCCGGGGAGAGAAAAAGGAAAGAAATGGATGAAAATGAACCCTGAATAACTGTGATCCACACAGAAGTTAGAGCTGCAATGACCACGACACCACATCCAGGGACGGAAATTGTGGTGCCTGGAACATGTAACAGCCAAATACAAATATTATTGTGTTTCGACGAACAGAGCACCGCGGGCAGCGTTTGGTGCTGCGTCACACACTCTTTGAGACGTTGAGCTTGGTGAGTTCGTTGGCTTCTTCCATTCCCATTTCTTCACAGTCAATTTTCTCCATGGCTTTGCCAAATTGAAACCTTTCTTCGGCTTTGACAGACTCTTTCCAGGGTCTCTTTGAAGACAAGTGAGTGTCCTTGGCCTGTGTGTTGTTCTCAGAACCCAGAGATGTCTTGTCCAAGTTCTGCACAGAAGGCACCAGGTTGGCAATCTCATCCGTGGGAGACCGTCCGATGCTGCCGTCCACCTGGACTCGGATGTCTGGGGAGATGGACAGCTGGTGCTGTGGCACGACCCCATTGTCCGTACACTTTGGGTAAAGGTAGGTCTTCATCTGACCTTTGCCCTTGACGTTCACTGTACCCCTGTAGTCAAAGTCATAGCCCATCTTGCTGAGAACACGGTAACTCTCTTCACTCACCTGGATACGGCACTCCACCCCTGTGGTGTCCATCCTGCTGGCGATGTTGACGGTATCACCCCAGATGTCATACAGCAGCTTAGTGGTGCCGATGACCCCCGCTGTCAGGGGCCCATGGTTGAAGCCAACTCTGAGCTTGAAGTTGAACCACAGCATGTTGTTGTTGAAGTCATCCACCACGCGCATCATCTCTTTGGCAAACTCAAACAGGATCTGCAGGTGCTCCTGTGGGTGGCTGCCATCCTGGCACTGCGTGGTGTTCAGCCCCGCTGCAGCCATGTATGTGGCTCCAATAGTCTTGATCTTCTCAATGCTGCTGTAGTCTGGCTTGCTCAGGAGCTCATCAAAGTCCCCGATCAGCTCGTTGAGGACCCGGTAGCACTCCTTACCTCCCTCGTAGTTCTCCTCGTAGAACTCGCTGAAGTTGACAATGCTGGCAAAGATGACTCCCCCGCTGTCATGGTTCTTAGAGTAGGTCTGGGAAACCTTCAGCTGCTCGGCCACATGGTAGGGGATGATGTTCCTCAGCAGCCAGTCAGCTTGGTCCCTCATACTCTGGATCTTGGTGCGGTGAAGGTCGGCCTCTACATCCCCGTGGTAATGAAGGCGGTAACTGACTTCAAATTCTCGATTCAGGAACCAGACCAACAATAGCAGAAGAAAGAAGACGAGAATCACCTCCTGGCCAATCAGGCTGGCTGGTCTCCTGCTGTCATGCAGCAATGAACTATTGCATGGATTCCTCTTGGAACTGAAGAGGAAAGAGAAGAGAAAGGATGTCTCTTCTTAAATGCATATTTTAAAGAAAAGGTTAGTCTCAGTATTTCCAGATTCTGAAACAGCCCAGTTAACCAGCATCCTGCACAAAGTTTTGTCGAGCTCAAACCAACGACCTGCAGTTGCAAAGCAACCCATTTCTGTTTGGTTGGCTGGTTGAAGAAGTAGAGAGACAAACACTAACGTCTGTAACTGATTTCTTTAATAAGTGCTTTGCATCACTTTGTTTTTCAAAGTCTAACTCCTTGATTTTTTTTAAAAACACAAACTTTTCTTTATCCTAATTTTTTATTTTGAAAAATCTTAAACCTATAGAAAAGTTGAGAGACTAACAAAACAAAGATTTACACATCATTCTCCTGGATTCAACAACTGTTAACATTTTGCTTTTACTCTTGGTCAATACACACACATACACACGCACACTCATCCATGCATGCACACACATGCACACAAATTTTGTGCATTCTGATAGTAAGCTGCACACATCATGACACTTCAATCCTGAATATTTCAGTACATATGTCTTATGAATAAGGCCATCTCCCTATATAACAACACTATTATCATACCCAAGAAATTTAACATTCTCTAATATACAGTAGACTCTTCGTTAACCAGAACACAAGCAACCAGGACTCTCAACTGGCACTTGAGATTTTGCCAGTTGCTTGAGTTGCAGTTAATGAAGAGTCTACTTAGATCTATCTGGCACCTAGCAATCCCCACAAGTGCTGGTTAACTTGACAGTCTACTGTATTCATTTTTCAGATTTCTAATCCAATTTTAGTTTTAAAGAGACTTATAATTTTACAAATAATTTTTCTACTTGTATAAATGTTTGGCAAAATATCCTTCCCCCCACTCTAGGTTAGTTCTGTTTTGTCAAAGTCATTTAAAACAATTTTAACAATTTTTAGAAGAATATGTGTACTTTTAAGAGTAACACACTGTAAAAATCTCAAAGAGCATAAACAATGGAAACTCTGTGTCTTTCCTCCAAGGTAACCAACATTGTCATTTTCTTGACACTGCATTATTCTACTACATAGGATGTGCGGTAACAACCGGACTCCTCCTGCGGGCCTTAGACTGTGTCCTATTACAGCTGGGAACAATGTGCAGTCAGTGATAGTCTTGCACAGTATCACTGTGCATAGGAATGAGTCTGTCTGTGGGATATACTTCTGAAGTGGAATTGCTGAGTTATTCAAAATACTGCACATCTGCAATTCCACTAGAAATTTCCAAATTGTCCTTCTAAGGGTTGAACTCATTTCTATTCCCTCTGGTAACCAAGCCTGCTTTTGGGGCCTGCTCTCTGGTTCCAAAGTGTGGAAGGACAACAGCTGTGACTGAAGGACTGAAGATTAGCATAAGGAGCACACCCTCTTCTTACATTTTTTTTTTAATGTAACTTTTTTTTTAATTTACATTTTTTCATACTTAACATACAAAATTTAGAGAAAAAAGTAGAAAGGAAATAAAAGATTCATCCATTGTCCTACCATCTGTTAACAGTTCTTTCTAGTCTTTCTCCTATTTGTTCACAATGCTGTGATTTTTCTGATCACATAAATTTTGCCCCCTGATGTATTTCTAAAGTGCACAGAGTGGGTTACTAGGTTTTACATAACAATGGGGTGAGTCACCATATAAACATAATTATATATAAAACGGATAGGTCCTCAGTGTAGATAGTTCCATGGAACGGAAAACTGAGCTTTTTAGTCAAAGTGTTTAATGAGTTTCATTGTTTCCTGTAACTTAAGGATATTAAAAAATAATGAAATTCACCCTCTATAAAGTAGTCACAGAAGCCCTGGTCTAGGAATGGTGACACCTGGGCTCTGTCCTGGCTGGACCACTGCAGTCCTAGAATCTTAGGTAAGTCATGTCCTCTTTCCAGATCTCAGTTTTCTCATGTGTAAACTGAAGATGGGCTGGAACATCACGGAGTCCCTACTGGCTTACGCCTCTGTGCAGAAAGGGTGAGTATAGTAGGCCTGAAGCTGCCATCTGTAGAAAGGCCTGCTGGCAAGGGTGCCCCAGGCTGGTGTCAGACAACTTGAATATGAGGAGGTGCCCACCACTCCTTGATGAGGGGCTCACCATGCCTAGACCGTTTGCACAGACAACATACTTTATGCTGAATACCTGCCTTCCTTCTGAAAGCCTGCCATTTTGGTACATGCTAGGCAGAGGGATGCCTATGTGACCAGCATCCAATAAAAAACCTGGGCATTGAGTCTCTAAAGCGCTTCCCTGGAGGACAACATTTCACATGCACTGTCACAGCTCATTACTGGAGGAATTAAGCGTGTCCTGTATGACTCTACCGGGAGAGGACTCTTCAAAGCTGGTGTCTAGTTTCCTCTGGACTCTGTCTCACGTGCCTTTTCTCTCTGTTGATTGTGCTTTGTGTCCTTTTGCTGTAATAAACCGTAGCTTTGAGTATGGCTATGTGCCGAGTCCTGAGTCGTCTTAGTGAATTATTGGACCTGGGGTAGTTTTGTGGATCTCTGATACAGGTTCTATGATTCAACACCTGTGAACCAGGAACCGAAAAACGTCTCTATGGTAATATACACCACACTTCATATATTTATTTTGCCAACTGTCATTTAAATGACTGTCAATATGTATTGTGAATCTCAAGTACTAAACATAATAATTATTTATTTTAGATGACTAAAACAGATTTAGGTCTAGCTCCTCAAGCCTCCGGATGGTTTTAGAGTAGGAAGAGAATCTGGGACAGGAGGGAATAAGCCTTCTCTTGGTGTGTGAGCCCATCTCTTTGGGTTAGGACCTTTTTTTGTTTCATCAAAGTGATGACACTGAGGAACAGCCCTCTTTATGAGTAGACGTCACCAAGGCTTAATGTTATGTTAATAGCACAACCAGGCATTGTAAATCCTTGTGGTAAAAATGGGTAATGTGTATGGGTTTCCTCAATCACTCTACTGCTCTTGTTGCTTTTCTTGCTGTGCTATAGCCAAAGCCAGAGTGTGGCCTGACTCTGGAGATGGGCACAGGCCAGGGGCCTCTGGATGCAGGAGAGCAGCAAAAAGCAGGCTAGTATGAGAGGAAAAGTGGAACAGACTGCACTGTTTGCTTTCACCTTTACTTAAAAGGAAAAGTCCTAAAACACAGATTTATAGGTAAGTACCCAAAGGGCTGCCCTGCAACGGAAGAGATCTGTAATACACAGATAGAAGAATTATTTCTGATCTATAACCCGCATTTCTTATTCTACTACGAAAAGAATAAAGATGATGGTCCTATTTCTAAACTCAAATAGCAAAGGCCAGTTCCAAAAGGAGGAACTTTGTATGACTAAATGCAAGAGTCAATTTATGACTTCATAGTTGGACATCAAATCCTAAGTGAAAATTAGAGTAAAACATAGTACAATTCATTACCATAAACAAGAGGGATTAAAACAGAGAGAAAAGTAGAAAACGAAGATCACTTGTTGCCCTAACCAGCTAAACACGGGGTTAATATTTTGGTGTATTTAAGTGCCATTTAAAATCTATGCCTAGGATGCTGAGGTGGGGAGTCACTAGGAGGTGACAGGAAGGAGGCTTTTGGGGTGCTGGTAATATTCTCTTTCTTGGTCTGAATGGTAGTTAAATGGGCTGTGGTCACTTGCAAAAATTCATTGAACTGTATTCTTATGATCTGGTTACTTTTCTTTATATATAGTACATGAGGGCGGAAAATTAATTTCATGAATTCATCCTAGAAAAAGTGCTACATACCTCGTTGCTGAATATCACTACAGCTACCTTTGAAGTACTCCCCTTGGGAAGCCATGCACAAACACCAGTGCCTAGTTTACCCTTCAAAGCAATTTTGGAACTCTTTCTGGAATGGCCATCAGAGCTTTCATCGTCCCCAAAACCTGACAATTAAATTCATGAACTTGCCACCATACGCTTATACTGGCACCACCTGTCAAATTTATGACACTATACCAAGTTGTTTGTACAGTGCTGCCAACATCAGTGCATGGTGGCAAGTTTGCAAACTTATTTGTCAGATTTTGGGTATGAAAGCTCTGATGGCCATTCCAGAAAAAGAGTTCCAAAACTTCTTTGAAGGGTGGACTAGGCACTGGAATCGGTGCATAGCTTCCCAAGGGGAGTACTTCAAAGATGACCGTAGTGATATTCAGCAATGAGGTATGTAGCACTTTTTCTAGGACGAGTTCGGGAAATTAATTGTCTGACCTTATACATCAATAAAAAGTGAAGTCACAAAAAGCTGCTTTGCTTTCAAATACTATAGTTGTAATTATACATAGAACACATTCTCATTCTGCCTTTGTTCAATAGTCACTTTAATTCTTCTTTTAATGTCTAAATGCCTACAGATATTTAAGTTTTTAATTGCAGAAATAGAAAAAAATATCATTATTCATCACTCTTTACTAAATCATAACTATTACATCTTACATTTTTTCATATATAATGAATTATCTACCACAGCTACAGAACATGTGCAATTTCACAAACAAATGAAAATGAGAACCATAAATGTTTCCCATAGTGCTGCATTTTAACAGTTGCAATATTTGAGTACATGTACCATAAATTATTTCTTTTTTACTGGAAACTGAAGACGCTGATGAATTTTCAATATATCAGTCACTGTGACCAATATTTTTGGGCATGCAGCCTTTTTACCATATGCTGAATTATCTCCTCAGCAGATAAAGAAAAACAGAATTATCAGCTTAAAGGCTATGAACATCTTTTAGACTGTCGAATTACCTTCCAAAACAACTGTACCATTCTGAGGAGTAAGGAGGCATGACAGAAAGAGCAGTCAGTCCTGCTAATGAGAGGCCAGGCTTTAAAACACTGCCCGTGACCTTAACTTCTCTGAGCTTCAGCTTCCACTTCTGGAGAATGGGGACAAAGTCACCTAATGTGTCAGGTTATTGTGAGGATTAAATAAGTGTATATTTTATAAGTGACTGGTAGCTAAATAAAATCAAACACTACTAGCAATTCATGAATGTGTCACACCCTCGCTTACACTGGGTTACTTGCATAATAACTCACTGAAGATCCAATAGAGAAGACCAAAAGGAATTCTGTAGTTATTTTAATGTTCAATGACTTCAGCAGTAACATCTTTATCTACTACTTACATTTTTCTCTTGTGAATCTTTTGTTATTTTTTTTACTTTGTTTGTTTTTTTTTTTGTCCTTTATCAATGCAGGGTTTTTTTGTTTTGTTTTGTTTTTTTAACGTGGGTAGTTCCCTGGATGAGAATGGAACCCAGGCCACAGCATTGACAGCGCCAAAACCTTAGCCACTACACCACCAGGGAACTCCCTCTATGTAGGTTTTAATTAGCTCTTGTTTCACAATTGTCCCACAAATATTTTTCTCAGTCCCCTACCAAGTGTGTTATTTTTTTTTTTAGTGTGTGTGGGTCTACTATTATTTGAAACATTGGAAAGTTATTTCCATCTTAGAGGATTGAAATTTTTAATTTTGTTTCCAGATTTTTATAAGTTTTATATAATTTAATTTTTATTTTTCACTATTTAGAATTTAGTTTGATGTTTATAGTAAAGCAAGACCTAACATTTATTATTTCAAATTTCTAGTCAGTTATTTCAAACTATTTTATGAATATAATAAGTACTTTTCTTTGGTGAGATTTCCTTTGAAAAGTATTACATAAAATTAAACCAAATCTAATACATGTCCTAATAATAATTTTATTTTCCCAGTAAGATATTATAACTATGATTTGATATTTAAACAGATAGATATTTTTCACTCTTTTTATAATGTATATACTGTCCTCTTTATTCAGGATAACAACTATTTTTAGGAAGCTTAGGAATAAGCAATAATAATATAGTTACTCCCATTTATTCAGATATAGCTACAATGCTAAGGCTTACCTGAAATTCTGTACTGCATCAAGGTGTGACATTACTATGGAACTGAAATTAAAATGCAGAAAAATATATTATAAAAACCAAAGAAGGCATTATATAAAGCAATCTGAGATGACTTTAAATAAACAATTTTTCAAAAAAAAAAAAAGATTTTTATTTATGTGGTGATCCAGTTAGACAGTTAAGGATAGTTAATTTTTTATTATAATTTGATACTGTGTGTTGCTTAACAATAACAAAAGGTAAAAACAATGACATAGCTAAAAATCCTCCACATCAGCTATGGAAAGTTGCCAAAGTACAAAATTAAACAGGAAAATTCTCTAAGGCATTTATTTTACTGCTAGGGTTTATCCATGGTATCCTATAACAGGGGTCCCCAACCTCCGGGCCACAGACTGGTCCTGGTCCATGGACTATTAGGAACCAGGTCACACAGCAGAAGCTGAGCAGTGGGCAATGGAGTAAAGCTTCATCTGTATTTACAGCCGCTCTGCATAACTAGCATTACTGCCTGAGCTCCACCTCCTGTCAGATCAGCGGTGCATTAGATTCTCCTAGAAGTGTGAACGCTATTGTGAACTGTGCATGTGAGGGATCTAGGTTGCGTGCTCCTTATGAGAAACTAATGCCTGATGATCTGAGGTGGAGCTGAGGCGGTGATGCTAGCGCTGGGGAGTGGCTGCAAATACAGATTAGCATTAGCAGAGAGGCTTGACTACACAGAGACAATAAATCAATTGGTTGCAGACTCATCAAAATCCTGTCAATGAGTGACAAGTGACAAACTATATCTGGTGGCAGGCTTTATAGTAGCAAGTGAGTTGTGTAATTATTTCATTATATATTACAATGTAAGAAAAATAATAATAGAAATAAAGTACAGAATAAATGTAAAGCACTTGAATCATCTTGAAACCATTTGCCCCACACCCAGGCCTGTGGAAAAATTGTCTTCCATGAAATTGGTCCCTGGTGCCAAAAAGGTTGGGGACTGATCCTATAGAATAGAAATTTTGGTCATGTTCAAACAGCAATGTCCATTGACAAAGGATCAATTTTGAAAGGAACTGCTAGAGGCATTGGCAGATTATAACTTATAGGTAAAGCCAGACTTTGCTACTGGTCATGTTCAAGGCCATCACATTCCAATTTTAGGGCATGAAATCAAACACAATGAAAGAAAGCTCTTGGTGTTAGGGAAGATTCCCTAGACATGCACGCACGCAGCCCTTATCCTCTCCACATTCTTAGCAGCTTCTTTTGGGGTTGTGTTACACCCAGAACCCACCTAGTCCTGCAAACTTTCACAGCCAGGGAGGCTCATGCCCTGACACTTCTTAGTCCCCTAGATCCAGTGGCCTTGCTCATTGCAAAGGGAGATGTGGCACAGCATCTGTGAGCAGCTCTCCTGGGCAGCAAAGGCCAGGTGAAGGTTCAGAGTGGCTTTTATGATCACATGAGGTGTTAAGTGACTTGACAGAAAAGGAAAGAAAAGCAAGAGCTACACCACAAGACATGAATTATAGGACTTCATGTCTTTATCACACCCTGTCCAGACACAATTGTGACACTGCCATAATCCACATGTCTATGTCCCCCCCCCCCCCCCCAAAGCTTGCCACAGTTCTCAAAAAGTCCCCTCCCCTTTATAGGAGTTGAGTTTGGTTTTGCTCACTACCTCACATGCTCCCTAGCCTGGACACTTAGCGGTGACAAGATGAACGGGCTCAGAGGATCCCGTGTGTGTGGAGGAGCACTGGTCAAAGGGAGAGTCAACCACCAGCCCAGCCCTGAAAGCAACTATGTGAATTCTGGGCAAAGAGGTGATAAGGGGGTCCCCCAGTACAATGGCTCTCTAGACCCAGGTGGAAAAGCTCCACACCAGGGACTGAATGACATGGAATGGCTGATGAGGTATTTGTGATAGACCTAACAGGTTAAAAGGCAGATTGCTGGGGGGTTCCCTGGTGGTCTAGAGGCTAAGTTTCAGCACTCCCACCGCCACGGCCTGGGTTCGATCCCCACTCAGGGAACCAACCAAAAAAAACAAAACAAAACAAAAAACAAACAAAAATGGCAGATTGCCGAATCGCGGGCTCTTGGGAAAGAGTTTTATAATGACCATAATTCTAGATCGTTGCATCTTCAGAAAGGAAAAGGTAAGCTTTGTTTTGCTTAAAGTAATTTAACTACTCATTAAAGTTTCCTTTCAAATACTAAATAATAGTTCTACTTTATATTCCCCTTTTGATCTTAATTTGCAGAGAATTTGAATATCTTTCATGGTGTTACTATTTATTAAGTAAATTGAAGAAGGATTACTTACTCTGTTCATTACTGACCACTGCTATGGTCATACCCAAAGACACACACTCTGACAACTTCATTTGATATTGATACCGTGACAAACTGGATTATTTCCTACTTTTGAATTTTCTAAAGCAATGGTTCTCAGCAACAGAAATATCATTCCTAAGGGGCATTTTGTAAACACTGGGGGTCCCTCTGGTTGCCATAAAAATCTGGGGAGCTGGGAATGTTGGCTGTCCTACAAAGCACAATGAATAAATGTCCTATGTAACTCTGAAATAATCCTGATAGCCTAAACCCACTGTAATTATAATAAGTGGTCTTTTCAATATGTGCTAATAGTAAAACATTTTTATAAGCAGTTACACAAAAAAAGTCCAATATTTAGGAGAAGTTTGTGCACAGCAGTGAGAACTGGTCCTGTCCCTAGGGGTCTCCTACACGGTTCCTACTTCTCTTCCTACCCCATCCACTCTATCTTTGGTACTTACCAGTGATATGGTTTTGAAGGCTCTTTGAGTTCCAGGGACTGAATGTATTCTCTGATATGTGGAGGGATTTCAAGATAAGAGACTTATTTCCAGTGATTCATCATTAGGTCACTTGTAAGACCATCATACTTCATTTCCTCTACTTCAGCAATCTCCAATCCATCTTGGTACATTAACCCCACTTCCGATAAGGTTGTAACCTGCTTCCTCCTTTTACTTTTGTGTCCACCTATACCTCTATTCCTTCATTTTCTTGATCATCTTGTATGAAATGACTTCCGGTCCTACATTCCTAAATGTGAACATCTTCATTATAAGTAAGTTCAAGCGTGTCTCCTAGGCATAGTCACCCAAGGGTGTCTATATGCAAATACATGTTATGTCATTAAAATTATCTTCTTTTCCTTTCCTTTGCAAACTACCCTTTTGGGCATTTCCTTACCTTACTGACACTATGTGTGTTGAAAGTTATCCCATGCTGTGACAGTGAATATCTCTTAGAGCAGAGGGTGTTACTGCTTATGTGAAAATACAGTGGAGAGATGTAAACAACGTTGGGAAAGGCAGCCCTGCTGTCAAGAGTGCCAGACTCAGACTGCAGTGGCATTCGTACCTGTCTGTGCACAGGGAGATGTAGAGCAGAAACAGGGGCCCAGCCCCAACAATGGTGGCTAAGGAGGACCGCATCCAGGAGCTGAGCTGGCAGAAGTTACAGTAGTGCACAACAGCAATCAGGATGGCCGAGCCAGTGAACACCGTAAACTGCAACAAGGAGCAGGCGCTCAGTTAGGAACCCACCCCACCTCCTCGTCTCGTGACCCCACTCACCACCCGCCACTTGAGCACTGTGAGATCAAATGATTTGCTTACTCAACTGTGTTTCTGTTTAATATAAAAATATTAACGAAATATTCAGCAATTTCAAAGACAGATCATGAATTATTGGGATAATTACTCAGAGCTTCAGGGTACAAGTTCATGCTGGATGTGTAGAATTCTCCAGATGTGTAGAAATCGCATTTTGGAGGAAAGGGAAGATAGGCTGCCCTATTTGAGAACTACCACTGTGTAGTCAGTTACCTTCAAAAAGCCTTTCCTTTAGGCATCTGCTGTGTGTCAGCAGAAGTGTAATTTGGTGTTAAAGTATCAAATGCAGTCAGCCCATCCTGGTGGTTCATGTTACAGTCACTTTTACCCCAAATATAATCTTCCACAGCATTAATTTACTCTTGATGGGGTTTAACTCAGAAGCTCCTTCCCTGATGACCAGCACCAGATGGCAGCGTTAAGTCACTGTAATGAAATGTTGTAAGGGACACAAGACAATGTGCTAGACCTGCAGACCAGCACATTATCTTGTATCCCTTACAAAACTTCTTTATGTTGTCAGACACCTAAGAAAATGACTGATTTGGACCTTGGTGGACACCAAGAAAGGTTGGACAGGACACATGTCTTCTGGGAACTCTCCCCAGGACAGGGCAGCACCCTATCCAGCACTCATGACCATAGTCAAGGATAGGCTTGAGCATTGGGCAGGCCACATGCTAGCCTCCCTGTCTGCTCCTCTGTCCCAGGCAACTCTTTCAAAAAGACAAGCTCACAGGAGTGACAAAGAGGTTGTACCTCTTGAAGGGCCTATATTAAATTAGTGTCCCAAGTCACTGGGTTTATTTTATTTTTAAAGTGATGAGAGAGTCCAGAGAGCACAAAAATAAAACCATCAAGACTTTACTTACGTGTATGTTTGTTTCAAATTCTGAGGTGACATGTGAATAGACTGCAAGAGCAGGGAGTGACACCAGGATGGCCCCAATGAAGTGGCGTGGGAGCCAACCGGCTATCCACTCCAGCAGGCGCTTGGTACAAGACATCACGTCCTCCAGGAAAAACACCATCCTGTGACAGGGAGTGGGGGAAAGGAGAACCAGGATGTGTGAGGGGGTACATCAGCATGCCAGGGAAGATGAGGGTGGAGGAACCACAGCCAGTACCACTCCCCACTCTCGCCCATGCTGCTGCCACTGGTTAAGCACAACAGGCAGAGTCCCCATACTCCTCACTTTTGAAAATGGCAAACACACTGGACTTGCTCAGCTCATCATACCTCAGGTCACTTGCTGTACTCTGATACAATGTGATGGCAAAAAGCCCAGCATAAGCCTCTATGGGTCTAACTGAAAGAGGTAAGAACTAGGTATGTAGGTATTAACAGGCCTCATGAAAGGTGGTTATCTTACTGTCATCTGCAACTGAGGTGGGAAGTCTCAAGTGGACAATTCAAGAGGTGTCTTGGAGTTTTGTGGGGTCTTCTTTGGTTGCCACAATGATGGTGGGGTGGGGGGTGCTACTGGTATCTAGCAGCAAGAGCCAGAGATAGGAGGTATTCTGCAATGTACACTGAAGCTCTGCCCTGCATCCCACGGAATTGTGACATGCCTCCTGGACATGCATGGAGGAGAAAAACCTTCTGACAATGACCTCAACCTGGAGGCTAGTTGTGTTTCATTTACATACAGAAAGTGGTCTGCATGGTGTTGACTATACTCTTCTAGGAATAAACTGCTGTGTAAACTAAACATGATTACCCCTTGTTTTGTCTGGGAAATCACCAAGAGTCATTTAGCTTTTCGGAAATCATGTCATAGGCTGTAACCCAGCCCATGGTGCTTGTGCCACCAATCTGAATACCTCTGATGGTCCACCTTTGGAGCTGACACATTCACAGATAATGCGCATAAGGGCAGACAGATGACAACTCCATTGTGGTGCTCTGGCATATTCAAGATGAAGCACTACATATTTTATTTTAATTGGCTTTCTTGCCATTTCTCCTTTATATTAGAGTGACAGCATTTCACTGATTCTTTCTGAAATTGTGTGTACAGGTGGGCAATATTTCAGGATAGTCACATGGACATCATACAATATTGTTCATAAAAACTGGAACTGAGCTTGCAGAGCTGAGAGGTGTGGTCCTGGAGGAAGAACAACCTTGGCTAAGCAAGGGATTCCAGCGTCAGGGGGCCTGCACCTCCCAGGAGATGGGGGAGACGATGGCGGGGGTCTGTTTCGAGAGAGAGACCCATACACATAGTTCCTCTCTGACACCAGCACCAAGGAAGGTGGAAGGGGGCCAGGAGCTGCTGCTGAGCTTTGAGGACATAAAGCCCTCTCAGGGCCTCTCATACACACAGGCAGCTTGCCTTCAGGTCTGAGCATCTGCAGTACAGCGACCACTCTGGTTGCACTCAGCCTTCACAAGGAAATCCCAATCTTGGCCACCTCCCATGCGAAGCCAGGCCCCATCTGACATTTTTAGGTCCTGGACTTTTCTGCCCTCCTGATACTTAAAGAATAATAAAATTCTTGGAATATTTCCAAGAATAAGCACAAATATGCTCAAAGGCAGTATGCATAAGCCCTACAAAGAGACAGAGGGAGTTGAGCCCCAGCCAGGAGAAGACAGAGAAGGCAGGACTGAGAGGCCCTCTACAAAGGTTCCCAGGACTGCAGAGTTCCGAGGACAAAGACCTCTGTTCTCACGCCTGCCTAGGGCACAGTGCAAACAGCTAGAGTGGAGGGACAAAAGCCTAAACTGAGATGCCAGCAGCCTTAGGACAAGGTGCCAAGCTTGGGGAAGGTCACTGAAGCAGTCGCAGAACCAGCCCCCTTGGGGCTCCTACATATGCAACAGTGTAGCTGCCGGTTTGTCTGGGATCCTAAATATAAACATGCCGTAAGGGTCCTGACTTCTCCCAGGCTTTGACAATCCTGGGTAAAGTGAACTTTTAAAGTTGCACCAGAGGTCATTCAGGAGCACAGCGGCCACCTCATTCACCTGGCCCAGGACCCCAGTACCCAGGCATAAACTGGCCTGACATTTGTGTGGCCTGCAGCCTTTTGCAGTCTCTAAACCTGGGTTATCCCAGATACTCTAGAATTAAGTGAAGGAACAGGGAACAATAGTATAAAGGGTTTTAAAAATATATATGGAGACAATGCTAGCCTCAGAGAGATCATGAGACTTATCTAGCTATAGGCCCATGCTAGACAGAAACCTGGGGCTGAGGCAGGGAGAGCAGGGGTGGGGCGTAACTGCATATGGATGATGTGTTTTCTTAGGGATGACAGAAATGTTCTAAAATTATATGGTGATGTTTGCACAACTCTAAGTTCACTAAAAATCGCTGAATTGTACACTTAAATGAGTGGATTTATTCTATATGAATTATATCACAATAAAACTAATTTTAAGAAGGAAAAACAAACTAGGAGCCTGAGGACACCTTCCTTGGTTTGGACTCCCCAGAAGCAGAGCTGCCTTGGGAGAGAGCCCCAGGCTGCTCGGTGAGGATTCAGAGCTGGCACGCTCACAGGGAGGGTGGTGCTATGGAGGAATCACTTGCTGTGAGCAGAGCAGTTCCCCACAGCCGGAAGGGAATTCTGGGAGACACAAGTATGCACCTCAGAGTTACCTCTACCAGGGAGGGATGGTAAGCTTAGAAGGGATGGGGGCAGGCATATAGCCTCAGGGCTAGACCTGAAGCTATTGCTTCCTGTTCTGGGATGGTGGGAAAGTGGAGCGGAAAGTGGAGCAGAAACTCAAGGTCAGGGTCCTTCTCCCTGTTTCTGTTTTACTCCCAGCCTCTGGGAGCAATTACTAGTAGGACCCTGCTAGGCCAACAGGCTGTCTTGTTGGGAGTGATAGGGCTGGATAGAGGAGATTGAGGCACAAGGACCCAGTGTCATGGTGTCCAGGAGGCAGATGGCACAGGGTGGTCTGTGTGCATGTGAATGGAGTACGCTATGCATTTGCATCTAGTCAGAAATGTGCAGAGCAGCTGTGAGTTTCCTTGGTGCTGGACTGGACCCTGACATCAGGCAGGGTGGGTCCTGGGGGCCACTCAATTTTTAAATGGGTGGTCTTTTTATTATTGGGCTTACATTCTAGATACTAGACCCTGGTCATAGATATGATCTGCAAATATTCTCTCCCACTCTGCAGGATCTTTCACTTTCTTGATCATGCTGTTCTTTGAACTTAAAAGTTTTGAATTTTGTTGAAGTCCAATTTATCCATTTTTTTCTTTGGTTGTTTGTGCTTTTGGTATCACATCTAAGAAACTATTGCTTGATCCAAGCTCACAAAGTCTTATTCTCCTAAGGTTTTTATAGTTTTGCTCTGACATCTAGGAGAGGTACCTGTTGATCTGCTGGCCGTCCCCTATCATTTGCACCCTATACACTTCCTTGTTTTTTCTCTTTCTTATTCCCTGTCCTTCCCACTTTTTCTTTTTAAGTCTCTGATGTGGGAGATCCAGGGATTAGTTGGAGAGATCGGGGCTGCTGTGGGCAATGACCCTGTAATAGGGCACCCACCTGTGTGCTGAGGGCTAAGGTCTGCAAGGGAGGAAAGCAGGGCTGGAGGAGGGAAGGAAAGAGGACTTGTTCTTTGAAATGTCTTCTTTGCAGAGACAGCTGTCTTCATTTCAGACTGCTGGTCAGATGCGCCACAGGCTGTTCAATCATAAATTGTTGAGCCAGCAGAGGGAGCTAAAGGCTAAAGCTGGAGAACCACCCAGAAGGCGAAACTTTACCTGACGGAGACCACCAGGGACAGCACCTCCAGTAGCAGGGCTGCGCTGAAGACGGCCAGTGCGGCAGGTGGGGGAGGCGTGGTGGCAGTCCCATACTTCAGGAAGCAGGTGATGGAGAGAATCAGAAACACTGTTGTCGACAGAAACACATCCAGGAGGGAGCTGAAGGTAGCACTGGCAAATGTCTTCACAGGAGAATTCTTCATAACCTGTTTGGGGTAGGAGGGAAGGTGGAGGAATATGACCAGTGGCCACAGAATATGAATGAGGAAGAAAAATCTGAAGGTTCATTGAGCACTTGCCTACCCTCAACCAGGTACAGGGTGGTAAGTACTTTAGGTGGGCCATCTTCCTAATATCAATCCACTTAAAAAGGAGGAAATTAATGCATGGAGAAGTTTAAAAAAAAACTTGTCCAAGGTCACACAGCAACTGATTACAAACGAGTAAGCTCTCACAGGTGTGTTACATACTGAGCCTGAAAGATGAGTTACTGACTGGCAAAGTCAACAAAACTGCTTCTGTAAAGGCAGTCACACAAAAACCATGTGCTAGAAACTTCCACTGAATGGCTGGGTCCTAGGTTCAGGGTATACGAAGGCTGGATTCAGGACCGAAGTAACAGTCAGGGACTGAAGAAGTAGCTGATGAAAACATGGGCATATCCATTGACAGTAAGAGATGCTCAAGCCTTCACCCAAGAGCCTGCTCTGGGCCTAGGTCAGTGCAGGGTCCTAGGGGCATATACAAAACAAGGCCCTAGGGAAGCTCACAGCCTAACGGTGGATGCACCAGCTGCAGAGGAAAGGAACCAGGAAATGACAAGCCTGGGTTGTTAGATAAAGGAGCACAGAAAGATTTGGACTTTTCTCCCTTGTGTAGATAAATTCACATACAGATGCAATTTTAGGGCTTACCAATTATGGAAAATTAATATGAGTCTTCATTTTCTTGTCACTCAGGAAAACAACAGAGGCTGCCAAAGCATAAACTAATCATGGACTAACCAGTGAAAACGACATGTTTCTTTGGTAAAAGTATATGGAACGCCCACCTCTTCTTGATAGCTGGTCCTGTAGGCTTGTTCTAGTTCCTGATCCAGGAAGTTCAAGCTGAACTGATTAATGGGTGGTTTAAAAAAATAATCTTTCATCAGGCTATAAGAGACAAAAAATGCAATCAATCAACATGCAACACAATCATTATACAGTAGACTCTCTGTTAACTGGAACTCAAGCAACTGTTACTCTCAAGCCAGTTGCTTGAGCTCTAGTTAACAGAGAGTCTACTTACACTTATCTGGCATCTACCAATCCCCATGGGTGCCAGTTAACTGAGATTCTACTATATTTATTTTATCAGAAGATTGCAATTAGCTACCAGGACATCATTCATTAAGCATGTCAAAAGAGCTGTATCTAAAAGCTACTATGTTATAGACATAGCTAATCATCCCTTTTAGAATATGAGGTCTGACAATTAATTTCGAGAACTCATTCTAGAAAAAGTGCTGCACATCTCATTGCTGACTACATTACGGGCACCTTAGAAGGACATCCTTGGGAAGCTGTGCACCAACACCAGCACCTCGTCCACCCTTCAAAGCAATTTTGGGACTCTTTTTCTGGAATGGCCATCAGAGCTGTTGTTGTACCCAAAATGTGACAACTCAGTTTGTGAACTTGCCATCGGTGGCAACACTTGTACAAACAACTTGGTAAGGTGTCATAACCTTAAAAGTGTTTCCAAACAATCACATTTTATGTTTCCCCTCCACTAAAGAATCACCATTCACCATAATTAAAACACCCATCATTAGAACCCTGCTTTTGAGAACATCTTCCTGACAACCAGAATTAGAAAAAGGCAGCTTTTTTGTTCTATAAAACCATCCTTCTGAAGGACCAGCAGATCCCTGTACTCAGCATACTTAAATTGATTGGAGCTTTCCTGTGAAAACATAATTCGGAGGCGGCTGTCCTGTCATTCACAGTACTGACAGTAATCACCACCATCAAAGCTAACAGGTTACCATAAAATTGTGTTTATACTTAGTATCATTTTGATGCTATTGTCACAAATGCAGATTGCACGTGAAACCTGAAAAATGATAATGCTCAATTACTTTAATAGCACAGAAATCAAACCTGTTTTTCGTGACTCATTCTTGTACAGATTGCTAGCAAAGAGTAATATTCTTTTTCTATTGCAGCAAATTACTATAGATTTAAGGAAATGTTAATTTGGTTTTAGGAGGCAAATATAGCCATGGAGTGTAGTCTCTCTCCCTAATACAATAACTACTAGGATTAAATCAGATGAAATATGTAAAGTGCCTAGCATGTGCCTGACACACAGTAGGGTTCACTGTACATATGCTCCCTCCTTTGGCTTGCAGCATAGTGGACTCTTTTTTTTTAGTGTGCAATACCTTATTACACTCTCAGACTCTGAAGAGTGAGAATTCTATCCCCTAATACTGACTCCCCCATTACAACATACTACAAATGCTAAATATATGTTTTTTTCAACATACCATGTTCACCAAAAAGGATCATATGTGAGGCCATAAAACAAGTCTCAATAAATGTAAAAGGACTGAAATCAAAGTACGTCTGTGACTATGATGACATTAAATTAGACATCAATAACTAATATATCTAAATACCACTCTTCACTAAAAGGAGTGAGGGCTCTTTCAAGAAATGGCTGATTTCTGAGCTGGGGGAGAGAAGATACAAAATAAGCCTGGACTATCCTGTTGTGATAAAAGGTAAGAAATTGCTCAAAACCAATAATGGAGCCATGTCAAAATGACAGAGGAGCCAGCCTGAAGGGGGACTCCCAATGGCTACATTCAAGAAAACTAAAGCACCAAATGAAAGTAAGGGCAGTGATGGACTATAACCTGTTAAGTAAAACAGGACTCCATGAGTTCAGGTTGATGACAGATGGGTAGATAAAGAAATAAATGAGGAATGGCTTTTCTTTACAATGGAATGTGGAGTGTCAAATGATAACTGTGCAGTTGGTTCTGGAGCAAGAATACCACCATTCTGAACCATCAGTAAAGATTGTTTCAGGCAGGAGCCATCAGTGAAGATTAAATCTAGGGGAGGTTGATGAGGAATGGGATATTTACATGACCTTAAAGTATCTTCCCACAGACTGCTCATTAATCACAAGGAGAAAATCATAACTATAATTTGGAGAAGTCGGCAACACTTGCCTGGTTGATCAAAATTACTACCACAGATGAAGGACAAATAGGCACCTGGTACCTCTGGATATGATACCTGAGGACACACCCTTTCTGTCCAGCCTGAATGTAATCACAAGGACACATTACACAAATCGAACTTCAGGAATATTTTATAAAAGAACCAAGCCTGCATTTTCCAAATATGTCAACATCATGAAAGACAGAATGGCTGAGGAGCTGTTTTAGATTTTAAAAGACTAAAGAGGCATGACAACTACCTAATGCAGTCTGTGATCCTGGACTGGATCCTATACTACAAGGAAAGGAAGTGCTATCATGAACATATTGGACCAAGTGACAAAATTGGAATCTGGACTACAGATTAGAAAAATATCATATCAATGTTAAATTTTCTGAATTTGACAACTATGATTATATAAAAGAACATCCTTGTTTTACAGTATTAGGGATAAAGAGAATGATGTACCCAACTTACTGTCAAATGGTTCTGAAAAGAATAAAAAATAAATTTCAGAGAGAGAAAGAGGGAGGGAGGGGAGAATAAAGCAAACATAGTAAAATGCTAAAAGATGGAAAATCTTAGGTACAGGTATAAGGGAATTCTTTGTATTATTCATGCAACATTTCTATAAGTTTCAAATGACTTCAAAACAAACTAATATACTGATGAGGGAGGGCAAACTTATGAGGGATAAGGTAATTCAGAAAAGAAAACTTGACTTCAATGTCCAGTGGCTCCATCTTACCTGTCTTCTTTGATAACATCAACAAAGTGGGCGTCTGTTTTCTCCCGTATGTTCTTGAACCTCAGTGGAAGGAGGGCAGACTGGTCCAAGCTCACACCTGCCCACCTTCCCTTTTCCTGTAGGATCTCACATAGGGAGGTCTGGCTGTTGGTGAGCTTCTCCTCTTGGGGTGGGCTCAGAAGTCCGTTTTGTGTTTTGGAATTAGGTCCTCCAAAAGCCTGCCTCAAGACAGAGGGAAAAAGACACAGAGGTGACCTGTGGGTGTGCAACAGTGCCACTCCACCCTACCATACTGCCATGCTGGGGTTTCCACTGTGCTGCATGCTGCACCTTCAAATCTCTGTTCTAATGTGAATGCTCAGACCTCTTCTGCTCATCTCCCTAACTTGAGAAATCACACCTCCAGGTGTTCAGACAATAAAGGAGGTGATATGGGAAGAGCTAATAGGAGCATGAGAAAGTTAAAGGAAGAATTGAGGCTCTTAGAGATTGTTAACCCTACAGAACCAGGGATCCAGAGGGCCCTGAGGAAGGTTTGGGGGGGTCAGGGGAAATGTGAGGGTGGATCCAAGGAAAAGAAACCCAGTCGTATGGGCTGTGACTTAAGAAGGGGTGACTGGCTGTAAGTGACACTGACTGATGAGCATTGCACAGGTCCATGGGCAGATAATGCTGAGGAGGGTAAAGGAGATAGAGGTAGGCCTCCCTGGAGGCTCAGCCTTCAGAAGCTGCTTGAAAAGCTCTCAAGTTTGGTCTTTATTTTGCTTTCTACTCCAGTCCTGGCTCTGGTTTCCAAGTGAGACTTCTCTGGCAGTTTCCTTGCTACTGTCTCTAACCCTAAGCTCCTCTTCATGATGCATCACTCATCTCAAGGAGTCCCCTCTTCTCTTTGCACATCCACATTCCACCATATCTTGAGTCCAGCTTCCAGCCCCACAAATCTCCCCTAACCACTCTAATCCACACAGTTTTAAAAACTTATCGCTCATTAGGGATCCAATCCAGTTCAGCATGTGATTACTCTACTTCTCATGGGTTGGTTCTGACTCTCCATCCTGTTCCTCACTGGTCTGTTCAGAGCCAAAGGACTAGAAGGTATGGAATGGTATCACCTAAGAGAAGCTATTCTCAGAACTGAAAAGCTGACAGGACAGGAGTGTCATCTCAGGTGGATGCACCAGGAGAGGAACCGACAGGAACGACAGCCAGGAGCTTGCTACCTTGGTGTTATTTTTATGCTCTTCCTGACAGCCATTTTGCACTGCTCCTCCTTCTGTGCCAGTTTCCAATTTGGGTGCAAATGTGATTCCGCATGAAGGGCAGGTCTACGAGCAAAACACAGACCATAAGAACTCACTCAGGAAACACAACCACAATATGTAATTCAAACAAGTCCTCTGTTGTTGCAATTTGCTGTCCTGTAGAATGGTGGTAACCAAATGGAAGGCTTAGTGAACCACTTAAGGATGAGTTAAAGACAAACTGACAATGAGAGAACGGAAACACAGCCACACAAAGACCTATATATGAATGTTCCATAACAGCCAAAAAGTAGAAACAACTCAAATGTCTATCAATGGATAAATCGATCAACGAAGTGTGGTCTATCCCTACAATATTTAACCATCAAAAGGAATGAAGTACTGATTCAGGCTATGACACTATATTCAATGAAAGAAACCAAGCACAAAAGGCCATATATGGTATGATTACATTTATATAAAATGTCCAGAGAAGGCAAACTCATACAGTTGGAAAGGAGATTGGGTATTGCCAGGGGTGAGAGGGATAAGGGAATGGGGAGTAATCTAATGGACAACCTTACAAATACTGATATACTAAAAAACCACCAAATTGTACACTTTAAAAGGGTAAATTTTCTGATATGTGAATTACATCTCAGTAAAGCTGCTATTGAACAAACAACCTGGCCACTCCCCTACATGAGAGCACTAAGCCAAGATCCTTGAGCTCTATGTGATGGTGATCGTTCCTATAAAACAGGCTGAATAATCAGAGTGGCCTGCTTACAGACCTAGGAATTCTTAAAAGCTTGCAGGAATTAGCTGACCTAGAAAAAAGAAGGCAAGACAAGATTGACAGGTATAGTAGAAAAGGCAAGGCTGTCAGTTCTCATTAAGCAGGGTTCAAATACCACTTCAATTCCTTACTTGTTTGGAGAGCCCTGTTCAAATCACTTACCTCAGTTCTCTCATCTGTAACACTGTTCTTGAAGATGTATCATAAGGATTAAATGAATATGTATATAGATAGCCTAGCATCATTCCTGGCTCTCACTGTATCCTTAATAAATTTACTATTATTATTAGTGTGATCCAGTAAACTAGGAACTGTCACTGAGATAGAAACTAACTGCTTCCAGTGGACAAGATAAATTGTAGCAGGTACAATTTATTAGGACTCAAAAAATGTCCTTGCAGAAGCACTGTTAAACATTGGGCTACATTATAGGAGGCTAGATATTATTTCAGAAAATTTAAATCATGGTCATTTAGTGCCTAAAGGCAAGGATATGATCACATCCCAAGTTAGATTTCAGGCCTATACTATATTTTTATATTTTTATTTATTTATTTATTTATTTATTTCAGGCCTATATGATATTAAATAAAAATTCTAAAGAGATGTGTAATTTGGGAACCTGATGTAATACACAAGTGAAGTTTGAACATTTGTATTCATTTGAAAAATGAAAATATACGTGCCAAAAGAGCTGGCCAAATCATTACCTAACTTACCTAAGCAAAAAGTAGCACCTAGGTAAAATCTGTTTCTAGCTCTTTAAAAATTGACATTATTAACAGGGGTAAAATGTTCTAATTGTTAATGACATACAATAAAATTATTTTATGCCTGAAACCTATGTAATCCTTGCTAACAGATATCACCCCAATAAGTCTAACAATAAAAATGAATTTAGAAAAATGCAAAAAAAAAAAATTATTTTAAAGCACCTCTTGGTATTGACTGAGATAAACTTCAAAACATTTTACCAATGGGGCCACTGGTCTTCTCAAATTAAAAAAAAAAAAGTCCAATACCACACATATAAAGTGACCCTCACAGGAGAAGTAAGTAAATGTGCCCAAGACACATCCATCAAGGTCCTAAGGGTGCCCCCTAGCCTGGTGGGAGTAAATGGCCTTGGTGGCAATGGTAACTGGTTTGCTTCTCTCTGGAAACACCATCCTTTTCTGGAGCCAAGTGATGACCTGGGGGTGAAGTGGATTCAGCTTGGAGCGTGGGGAGGGTCTGAGAGACACTCATTCAAACCCTTAAGGTCCCAGGGCTTTCACCAATCTCATAAAGACACAATGAAAAGTAAATGGCTATTTCCCTGACTACTTCTTAAACAGTAAAACTAGAGAACTAGTATAACAGTAATTAAAGACACTGGCTTTGAAATCAAACTTTCATGGACTGAATCCTGGTTCTACCACTTAATAGGGAATTGCTCTGAGTCTCACTTTCCTCCTTTGTAAAACAGAATTATATCCACCTTGAAGAAGTACTACAAAGGCAAACTGAGGGAATATGAGTAAAGCATGTCAGAGGTATTTTAAATCAGCTTCGTTTTGTGTACTGAGTCTAATCCCACAGTACTGACTTCCTACAATAGTGAACTGAGGATGATAAGGCCACGTCCTGGCCCAACAGGAAGAGAATTGTGACTGACGATTTCTGCCATGGATGAGGGTTGGAGGAGTGAAGCCAGGTATGCATTTATCACACGTGGCTCTGCACAATGCCTAAAGTGTTAAGGGAGTGTTCAATAAATGTTCATACAATACTTAATATTAAACTTCAGGTCACTGTTCTTTCTGTTGAAGATAGTTCATCTGGTAGTTTAATGTCCCTGATCAGAGAAAAAATAGCCATCCTTGGTTCTGCTCTTGCATAACCATTTCTTTTTCAGGTATCTCTTGGCATCAGTTTGTAAGTATTTTTCTCTCCTCAACTACACCTGATGCACTTTAAGAAGAGGCCACCTGCTTCTTAGAAATTCCCTGGCTTCACATATATAAGATGTACACTGGCTTTACGCATATGTTTCATGCATTTAAAGCCACAAATAATGAGAGTGATTACTGAACCTATTAGACAGCAGAGGGCACACATTCTCTACAAAGGATTCCCTCCATAGAAACTGAGACCACGCAACTCAGATTTTGTACACCCTCTGTGAAGGTCTTAGCTGTGAAGGGTTTGGAAGACCAGTGGATACAGGGAGTGCCTGTGGGACTGGCTGATCTCTGAGGAGCCTGGGATAATGTCTTCACAGATGGGTAAGTCAAATTTATGTCCCTTCAACAAAGAGAGGCCTATATACCGTTATGATAAAATGTTCTAACATGGAGGTAAGGTCTTATAGAGCTGCCCACAAAAGAACCTCAGGGAGCGAATGTACAGACATACAAGGGCTGTCCAGAAAGTATTCAGCCATATAACAATTCTCATTATAGTGACAATGGCTGGATTTTTTCCGGACAGCTCTTATACCCTATTAGAGCCCAAATGTTTGTAAATGGTCTAGAAGTCTGCATCAGAGAGCTCTGGGTACCCAGCTGCCTTGGGAGGCATGCCTGAGCAAATGACTTGGAGAGAAGCAACAGTGGTAGGGACATTAGATAAAAATCACTGTTGTAATGATAGTATTATAGCTGCTGTGGTTTAGAAATGCCAATGTGCAGAGGGCACGCCAATGAACAAAAATTATCAGGTCCTTATGCAAGCGATGTCTACAATCTCATGTACTTGATCTCAATTAATCCTCATAACACTGTGAGGCAGAAGTGATCACTCTGAGGACACAACAGCGGGGACCAGACTGCAGGGCTCTACCATGCAGCCTCTCTCTGGCACAGGAGGACCCAGGAATAATCCTGGCACTCTGATCTCCTCTGCCTCATTCTCTGAGTGAACCACACAAACAGGACTACCTCCTGTTTCTCTTAAGGGGCACTATTGGCACTTTGGCACCACGAAAGCTTCAAGAACAGCAGAGGTACCCAAAACAGAGTACTCTGTGGGCCAAGTTGTATGCTGGTTGTTGCCTGGGAAACCCAAGATCCCTGGAGATTACCCAAGAGCAAGTTCCACATTTTCCCAGATTATCTGCACTCCTTCCCCCAATGCGGATGTGGGCTCGGAGGGAAGATTATAACATTTCTCTAACATGCTTGGGCACATTTGCATTTGTTTTTAACACATTTCCATACATGCACCCTACATTCTGTTCAAAATAATATGGCACAGAGCTATAGTTTTTTTTTTTTCAAGGCCATTTTCTCATCTCAAGATAAATCATTTCTAAGCCAACAGCTGTCCTTTTTCATGACTGTCAAGGGAGGGAGTGAGCAGGGAAGCCTCTTTTCTGAGAAATGAGAAGGAAACATCAGAAAAGCCCTGGCTTTGCCTGTTTAGTCTGCTGAACAGGACTTTTAGCAAGCAGTCCCCTAATCAGAAGCACCCCTTGCTCTCCAAACTCAAAACTCAGGTTGAATATGGCAGACAGGCTCTGTGCTTGTATCACTTTAGTCCTCAAAAGCTCACATTACGATTAGTCCCATTTTACATTTATCTGAAAGGGAAACTGAGGCAGAGAAGAGAAGGAACTTGCCCAGAATCACACAACTACAAAATGGTAGGGAGAGTTTATGACTAGGTAGCAGTGCCCTCAACCCTAATTACGCATGTGACATCTCCAGGTGAATAGGAATTGCCTGCAATGCAGGCAGAAGTCACCCTCACTAATACATGCCAACTGTTGGGTCAGTCCATAACCATTTAAGGTAGTGGATCAGGCACAGGCATGAATACTTCCAAATAGGTTATTTCTGCTAACAAAATATTAGAGAAAAACAGAAGCAAAATATTAGAGGAAAACAGAAGCAGTGATTGCTACAGAAAAGAACGACAACTCAAAAGCTGTTTGAACAGAAATCGAACAGCCTGAGACTACTAGAGGCAAAACAACAAACAAACAAAACAAAAACCTGTGAAAATCAGGTACAAGATCTCAAAGTCATGGAGTGGAGACTCATAGACCCCTGCCTAGATTCCTGAGTCCTAAATGGCCACTGCATTTTCATAACTGAGACTGGTAAGGCAAGATGATTGTTACCACGTTATGGAAATATCTCATCAGAAAGTCAGAAAAAGAAAGTATCTGACATATTGGGAAATCTCATTTATGTCCAATACCTCACTACCTGTGCTATCAATTAAATGATGCTGAACTTATCTTCCCATTTCAATTCATAACTACAGACTTTACAGAGATTTCCCAGTTTTCACCCTAATGTCCTATTTCTGTTCCAGGATCCATGTTGCAATTATTTCTTGTGTCTCCTTAGTCTCCTCCTATCTGGGCTAGTCCTCAGTCTATCCTTGTCTTTGATAACCTTGTCACTTTCAAAGTGTCCTGGTCAGATATTTTGCAGACTGTCTTGAATTTGGATTTGTCTGATGCTTTTACACAAGTTGACTGAGGTTTAGGATTTGGGGGAGGTAATGTGCCCTTCTCAGTACCTCACATGAGGGGGCACACAGTACCACTAGTCTTAGTAACCATGATACTACTTTCATCATTCAGTAAGGTGGAGCTTGCCAGGTAAAACCACTGCAAGTTATTATTCTTCCCTCTATAATGAATAAAATATTTGAAGGAGGGAGAGATACTTGGAGGCTATCTAAATATCCTGTTTCTCCTTAAAATTATACCCGCAAATTTTAGAATTCATCGATGGATCTTGCCTGTAGCTATTATTACTGAGATATTCTAATGTGAGTCTCTTTGCCTCATTCCTTCTACATCTATTAGCTGAAATTCTTCTGTAAGGAAGAGTTGTCAATTTATATGTAATATGCTTTCTCTTAATTGAGGAAAACACATATACAACTAAAAATACAGATAAAACCTGAAAAGTCCTTTTTAAAAAAACTTACTTTATATCCACATTTCGGAGCCAGCAGTAAGACTACTACTTATTTATTTTTATAACAGTTTTATCAAGGTATAATTAACATAACATACAATTCATCCATGTAAAGTATATAATTCAGTTGTTTTAAGTATATTCACAGAATTGTGCAACCATCAACAGTATCAATTCAGACCACCTTATAATAAGTACTTATTTCATTTCTAAGCTATTTGTGTGTATATATATGCATATAAATATGTTTGAATATGTATAAATATATGTCATATATGTGTGGTGTGTGTGTGTGTGTGTGTGTGTGTGTGTGTGTGTATATATATATATATATATATATATATATATATAGAGAGAGAGAGAGAGAGAGAGAGAGAGAGTGTGAGAGAGAGAGAGAGATTGATTTACCTTTTCCATTTCTATAATGAATTAAAATTAAAAGCACAGGCCCTCTGCTTCCTCAAACTGAGCCAACTGAGCCTATTCATAATGATTTTACATACAGGTAACAAGGCAATAATAAAAGTGATCATTTATTTTAAAAGTCATGGTGACTATTACAGAAGGATGGTCCTTAGGGCTAGTGACCTCAAAAGGAAAGTATAACCCTTTTGAAAACAGGACAGGTCTTCTCTAAATCACCCTATGGACAAATCCACACCACCAGCCTCATCACTGACTGGAAATAGGTAGAAATACCCCACGAGGACACAGCCCCAGGGTTCTGAATAATAGATTAAGGTAAACTCACAAAGATAGCCAAGCAGGAGCATTTCCAATGAGGTCTTTCAGAGATGAACTAAGATGCTGTCACAGCTCACATGGTTCACTGATTAGGAATGAGGTGATAAAAAAAATCATCCACATCTTTGGTTTCCATTTCTTTGTTCTTAACAAAGTTGTTAGAGCAGCTATTGTTACTAGTATGTGTAGTCTCAGTCCATTCATCACTAGCAGCTGACAAATGAGCAGGAGACCTCCATTGCAGAGCTGAGGTCACACTAAACAGGCCAATACCACATTACATTTGTGACATGGTTACATTCCCCACAGCAACAACCAACGACAATAACCGAAGAACCTCCTTCAAGTCAGAACAGTGGAGAAGGCGAAACCTTCCCAAGACACTCAATGACTCTTTGTGGGCAAACCAACAGTATTTCTGTCTCCTCTTGCCCTTCTTTCCTCCTACTGTGGTCACTGTCCACCTCTTCATGCAAAGTAAATGAATTTGTGTCCTGTCGTTAACTTAGTATCTCTCCACAAACCTAGCATTTGTGGGCATTACTTCAGTTAATCTTCAGAACAACCCTGGGAGACTGCCTGGTCATCACCATTTTACTGAGAAGTTGAGTGACTTGTTTACAGTCCCAAAGTTAAGACTTTGAATAGGATTCTCGATCTTTGAGTTCAGGCCCTTCCCACAGCACTGAAGCTGCTTCCGTGACTGTGAATGTAGAGCCCTTGTCTCCTTCCCACGGTTCCCTTCCTGACTCCTCCTTCCCCTATACCAAACCCTAGGGCTATCTTTGCAAGCTCATGCTCAGAGAGCTGAGTGCCACTCACTGTTTCCCACTCCAGCTTCCATTATGTATGTAATACCTGGGCTTCCGATGAGAAACTCACTGCCAGTCACTCAAGAAGCCAAGTCTTAGGTTCTCTCTGGCCTATGACTTCAGGGCCAAAGCCCTTGTCCTTTGACATCACTACAGTTTCTTAATATTAATAAGTCATCATAGTACTCAGACTAGGTTACGAAATAACAGGTGAGAATTCTCCAGCTATGAACTGGGAGGTAACTTAAAGACACACAGGTCACACCTGCTAGGAGGCAAAACAAATGCTTCCTAGGCATTACCTTAGTTCTATTTCATTCTGTTCAGGCTTCTGAGTTCTATCCTTCTTAGTCTACCTCTGCAGAGCTCTATCTTTCTATGTGTCATTAAAGAATTAAAAATTTAACCCAAAAGCAAGTTGTAATAATCTAATACATGCCAGGCACCATGCTAGACACTTGGTAAAAGTACGTTATAGAACACATGGGTCCTCCTTGCATTCAAAGAGCCCAGAGGAAGGCACATAATAAGCATAAGGCAAATGGTGTATGTTATTGCTATAATGTTACAGCATTATTAGGTAGAAGAGTCAGAAAACTGTAATGAAGCTAAACTGTGAAAGGAAAAGAGGAGTTTTTAGGGAAAAGGGAAGCAATGAGCACTGCAGGTGAGAGGAGCAACAGGACCACGACGTGCATGTATTCATTTGATGAATATTTACTGAACACCTTTTCTTTAACTTCCCGTTCTTGCATGAAGCTACTTTTGCTAGACAAGCACACCCCCAAAAGGTATTGCTTGAAAAAAGAAATCTGTGATCAAAGAGGCCTGAGTATGCTGCATACTGCAGCCCTGTTTGGAGACCTAAGGATGCGGGTTAGCACATTGCAGGCTCTGAGAGCTCCTGCAGTGAGGAAACCTTTCCAGTGTTGTTTAACTGAGAACTTCCCAACTACCTGACCACAAAACCCTTCTTTCATACTTGACACCTATTCCCATCCCGAGAAACTACTGCTCAAGAGAACGCACAAGAAACACTGCCTTACACCGGGGGAGGAAGGAAATGTGAGGCTGGCGACAGATCCACCTGGGACCTAACTCTAGGTGGATGAGGTGAAAGCAGCGACAAAGGATACTGAAGGCAGCGCACAGAAAGCCTTTGGTAAAGAATTAGTAGAAGCTAGTCTGTGTTTCCACCTAACTGGTGCAGACAATACAGGGCAACAAACCAATGACATGTATGAGGCACTGACAAGTTTAGAGGACAAACCCGCCCAAATGACATACGAATAGGCAACTGGTATTTTACATTTCTACTGTTCTAAAACTGTTCCTTGAGGGAGGCCTTATATGCAGATTACAATCTACATAATCTTTAAGGCAGACCTCCATTTTCTGCCTTTCAAGTTTAGGCTGCTAGCTCCGCAGTGCTTACGGTTTACAAGGCATTCACAGGCCCCTGCTCTCACCTGATCCTCACTACACGTACCAGAAGCAGAGAAGGCAAGAGTGTGGCAAGAACTTCCCAATGTGGCAAAGCCTGGGGTGGAGACTGAGCCTTTAATCTCTTTGCTCCATCTACTCCAACTGTGAACCCAAGTAATTCTAATTTTCTGGGACAGACCTTGTCTCAGATGTTCTATTATCCCCCCAATAATACCATCAGACTATCCCAGAAATAATTCTTCAAGATCCAACTTATTTCTCCCTTCTGGAATGCACACAAAGGCTGTTTTTTGTTTTGTTTTGTTTTTTGGTGTTTTTGTTTAAATTCTGTTTGGCAAACACAGGCAACTTAATAGATCACAAAATTTTCAGAAAACTTTCAATGACTATTTGGGAAACATATACAAGGAAATAGAATATGCTATTTTTTGGTCTATCTAGATTTTTAAAATAGTGAAGTCAGCAACTGCACTCCCAAATGGATGGAAACACACAGACTCTAAAATGGCAGCAAACACAACACATTATTTATTTTTGGCTTTGTGCTCTATTTTTCAACTTAAATACAGCTTAGTTTGAAGCCTAAAGGGAATCATTTGTCCCCAGGTAATGAAACTATTTGGAAAGCCACATTTTCTGTGTTCCTCCCCACATGCTTCTGCCCTGCCATGCTCGGTGACTGTCACCGAGCATGGCAGGGAAACTGAGAGCTGAGAGCGCCTTTCTGACTGCTGCAAAACATCAGCCCAGCAAAGAGACCTGTATCAGCTGTTAACGCATGCGCCAGAGAGCACAGGCAAGACAGGGTGTAATACCTACACCACTGGTTCTTAACCTAGGGTGATTTTTACCCTCTGCCTCCCTCAGGGATGCTGCTCAGCGCCCCACAGAGCACATTTTGGCCCCACAGTTATCTGGATCAAAATGTTAGTGCTGAGGTCGAGAAGCCCTGCACTAAGTTAACAAAACAAACAATGAAAATGACACATGAGTACAACAATTACACAAAGTAACTGGATGACAGGTACCACAGGTTCTGACACAAATGAAATAATCTGGTTATCCCAACTAGATTGCCACATTGTGATGCCTGTTAAGCTTAAGTACTGACATAGCTACTTTCCAAATCTGTTAATGAATGTGAATAAGAAGAAACATATTGGATTAAGGACATAACAATAGGCCACCATCCTGACCAGTAAGTGAAGCACAAAACAATGAAGTGGATATATGTTAAAATTGTCTCTCTCTTTAAAAAAAAAAAATGGAAATGGCAAATATTTAAACTATAGAAATAAACAAGAGGTACCAGTAGGAGAACTAAATCAAATATGAAAACTAAGGAATAGCTCATAGAGAGATTTCATATGCCCAAGGTCCATCATGTTAATGGTCATTTATTATGACACAAATATGTACTTCAAAACCTCTGCCAGGAGATCTCTATTCCAGTAATGAAATACTATAATATTCTTGGTGAGACTGTACTCTTTCAGTAAGCTATGTTATAAGGTTTATCCCCAGCAACAAAATTTAAAATAATCATAAAACATTGGATTTAGGAGTCATACGAATACTTGAGAAAGTGATCTCTGAAATAAGAGACCAACTCCAGCAAGATGCAAGGAGAAACACCTTTACTATCATTAGCTTTTAGAAATTCCAAAAGACATCACAGATCACAGAAAAAAAAAAAAAACAACTCAAGTGAGATGCATTGTTATGTAATGTGGAAAGAAAATGGAGGTGCAGAATATATCAGAAAAAAAAGCAAAGATATTAAAAATGCTGGTACCTTTATACTATATTAAAAAATAATAAAAACCAAATTGAAGGGCATTCTAAGGTGCCTGCCACAGGCCTAAAGGCTATTTATTATTTCACATGTTCTACTGCAGAATTAATATAAAGTTTTAGAAGTAGGAAAAAAAAAACTAACCTTAAGGTTATCAAAGGTTTTGACAGTCTGCGCCAAGTCACTGACACTCCCTGGCGATGCTGTCCCCTGTCCCCTAGGGCCTGAGGACACCCGAGAGCCGTCAATGACCTCAAAGCCAGAAAGCAAGGCCTCTGAACAGCTGCAATGAGACTCCTTCGCTCTCTGACCCGCTATCAGGTATGTCTTCAAACCTATGGATAAAAATTATAGTCAGCACGGGTTGAAACCACCATTGGTTGAAATGCAGTTCCATCTTGCTCTCTGTGCAGGACATGCTCCTGAAAAGTTGAGAGCAAAGTGAAAATGTGAATATGTCATATTTTACTACTGACTTCTGTCTTTTCAGAGACATGCAACCTCAGGGAAAATGTTTGCCTCCAAGACACACCATATACTCAAATTATGTTTTTCTCTGAATGATGGCTACAGGTTTTACCTTTGGGGATTGAAATGAACATTAAAGAGTTCCTCCTTGAAAGGGTCACATGACTTCTTTGTAACAGCACCAGAGGCAATTGATGATGGACCCTATACACTTCTTGAGTTTCTTTTGATCTGTTGATACCAGTCACTGACATTTTTAATGATCAATCTGGAAGTAAGGGTGATCTGGAGTATGGAACATTTTACCTATGTCAGAGATTGCAAAAATACCATGAAAAGCAAGACCACAATCCGCACCAATAGGGGTCATTAAAATCTCCCTTGATTCAGATTTAGTGAGTATCTATTTTCTGTTGGATCCAAACATTAATAGCAAAAATATTCAGCTTTTGTCCAGCTGCAGTCTACATGAATTTTATTCTTTCACAAAAACCTCATTAAAAAAAAAAGTTGGTTAAATATATAATTAACCCACATCTTTACAATTCTCATTAAAGGCTGAAATAACACACTAATGTATTCTACACTGTTAAGTAGCTGTAATAGGCAGGTAAGTCTCTGCTCTGGGTATTCAGAAGAACCATCACTGGGAAAATAATGAGCAGCTTTTCCATACAGAACTCAGGGAATTCCTGAAAAAGAAGTGGACATTATTTTAAAAAATCCATTGTGAATCCTTATTGGAATTTAACCAGACTACACATGTATTGAAGGGTGTGACAATGTAATGTAATTAATTCAATAAGCATTTACTTTAGACCTGGTGTATGCGATACATAGAGAATAAAATCAAGAACAAAACAAGGTCCCTGTCTTAAAGAGTTTAAGCTCCAGCAGAAGGTGGTAATGAAAAGACCTGATCAAGAGGTGATGTATCTACACTGCTGAACCCATACAGTTTCTTACACTCAGTATATATTTAATAAATGCTTTAAAATTAATTAATAACCAAGGGACTACTTAATCAATGACCCTTAATGATTCTATAATCACACCATCACTTCATCACTTAATCTTTCTTTATCTCCTCTCTCCTAATAAAAATACTGTATGTCAGGGGTATCCAAACTTTTGGCTTCCCTGGGCCACAATGAAAGAAGAAGAATTGTCTTGGGCCACACATCAAATGCACTCACACTGATGATAGCTGATGAGTTAAAAAAAAAAAAAAGATCATGAATAATTTTCATAATGTTTTAAGAAAGCTTATGAATTTATGTTGGGTCACATTTAAAGCCATCCAAGGCCGTATGCATCCTGCAGAGCCACAGGTTGGACAAGCTTGCTATATGATGTATCTTTTTAAGTCCACACTGTTCTGACAATTTGGCAAGAGTCCTTCAAACACCTAGAGACATCCTAGAGTATAGTCAAATCCCAAGTGGGAATCAGAAGACTTAGATAAATAATTTTAGATGCTAACTTACCCCAAAGGAGATTTTACATGATCGCTCTTAACTAAGGTCCTAAACTTCCTTTTTTTTCTCTAACAAAAATGCCCATCCCAGTTCAAGTATAGGATCAAGCACAATTATAACTAACTACTACATGTATAATCTTGAAATAGAAACGTGAACTAAAAAATAATGGAAGCGTAAAAGCCCCTTTGTATGAATTTCTCAGGTTCCTGTCACAGACCACACTGAATTGATTATATCATTTTGCCTTGGGAGAGTCAAAAAATATAACTTCTGTGGGCTAACCAGAGAAAAGTCCTATTTCTGGCCTGTCTTCAGTTATATCTGCAGCTGGCCCTGACCCCAGAATAGCATTCCTTGTGAGATGCCACTGGTTCCAGGCTTCCCTGGGAGCTGAGGAAGCCAGAGAGGCCCTGCTCTCAGCTCCCAAACTTAGGTAACTGCCTATCCTGTTCCTATGCAGCTTCAAACGTGCAAGAGCCAGTGAGGGGTCCTTTCCTGGAGGCCTGACTGCTAAAACAGAGAAAAGGCTGAGATAGCATACTTGAAGGACAACAGCCTGAGTCTCATCAAGATACACATGATGCTGAAGCCAGCACTTCAAAGAGGAGTATGTCCACCTCCAGGGAGGGCAAAGCAACAGTGCCAGCTCTACAGTCATAAGCTCTGATACTGCCTTGGGGCACACATCCCTTAGGTCTGTTGTTGCTACTATGAATTGTGATGACCGAGTCACTGCTCATTCATCATTTATTAAGCACCTCCTGTTTACCATGCACTGTGATGGATGCTAGAAGGACAGGTGTGAACATGTCAGCCATGATCCCTACCTATATGGAGCCATCACCTGAAGACAGATCTAGACAGCAGGCAGGTTCTGACTACACAGTCCCAGGACGAGGCAGTGAGGGTGCTTTGGGAAGCACAGGGGGGCAGGCTGCAAAGAATAGGGGATTAGAGAAGGCCTCCTGGATGAAGTGCCCTCCAAGCTAAGGACTAAAAAAATAAGAGAGTTCAGCTCAGAGAAAGCCAGTAGGGCCAGCGTCCACTATCAGGCCATGAGAGCTACTAGAATAGTCTATGAACAGGAAGCTTTTGGCAAGCACAGCTGTGGTATGGAAGTGAGTTTAGTGTGCCTGGATCAGAGAATGTAGGTGGAAGAATAGCCAGAGGTGAGCTGGGGCCATGCAGGCAACATGTAGCTCCAAGAGTCTTCATGCTGGGGTCAGTGGGGGTTGAGGGGAAAGTGGTGAGTAGTCAGGAGGCTTAGGAAAGGCCAGGGAGCTGTGACACCGACAGCCACAGTGGATAGGAAGAAAGATAGGACACATGGGAGTCAGGAAGTAATGGTGGGAAGAGGAACCTATGTCCCCTAGAATGTGGCAGCAAGAGCAATGATTCTACGCCAGGCTGCAGAGAGATAGGTAAGAGGCATCATGGCTTCTGCAGAGCAGTCTCAGATTCAGGCTGCACTACCTCCTCACTGCATGACCTGGAGAAAGATGCCTCAGCTCTCTGCATTTTGGTTTCCTCATCGCGACTTAAGGCAAACAACAGGACTCACCCCACACGGCTGACATGAGGATTAAACAACTGACACATATGAAGGCTTTAAACAAACAGTTCCTGACACATAGTAAAAACTCAGTAACATTATCTACTATTATCAATGTGGATGTTTGACCTGTTTATCACTGGAGTCATTTTCATGCTCCTTCTGTGTACAAAAGTATTTGAGAAACAGTTAAATCAGTAATTGCTCAGAACTTGTTTCTAACTTGGATTTTTCTTTGGGGAGCCCCCAGTGACCAACTTGTATTGATGACACACTACTGCTCGTGCTCTCAAGACCAAACATAAGTATGTGTCCACAACAAGCAAAATTGGTGAACAAATTAAGTATCTTTGTATTTACGCTTTGATATGGAAAGCTAAATTTAAAGTGAAATCTTTGCCCAAACTGGAGGGACATCAGCATGATAAAGTAAGGCAGAGCTTAGCTGCCTGATGTGAAATACCCTACAAATGTATCAGGACTTGGTCACTGAGTTCCAGCCTTGTTAAGTCTAAGTCAAGAGAGTTTATAAGAAGTAAGGATTTAATGAGTAACCACACACGTGGACTGCGGGGTCCAAGTTCATTAGAATGGCTAAGAGCAGAAGGTCAAAATAAGGCAGCTAAATGATTTATTTTGTTAAGTAGTGTAAACAGGAGAATAATTAATAAGATTTCTTATATTTTTTCCTGGTAATTGATTTTAAACCTCACCAGCATTGATGCCTTTTATCAGCATAATTTTACAGAGGCTGGGGGGTAGGGTAAACATTTCCTACTGGGCTCCTCTCTGATGGAGGAGCTTATATGAGGCTGCTCAAATTGAGGAGAGTAATGCGGTTAACATTTTAAAACTTCTTAAGTATATCATCAATTATGTGAGGACAAAATCTATGCCTTGCACACAACTGGTGCTTAGTTTTGGTGAATTGAGTGTAATCTGAGTAAGTGTCATAGTCTAGTTTAGAAAAAAAGACTATCCTGGCCTCCTTTCTATATCATGATCTTTTTCTGTAAGGATACCTGCTTTGGCATGAGAGATCCTCAATCAACAAGAATCAAGGACCTGATTCTGCACTCAACAAAAAGAGGAGCATAACCAGGAAGGAAGAATGTTTGGAGACATAGCCTTGGGAGCTAACAGCATAACATAACAAATGTCTAGAAACTTGCAACACCAGTGATTTGAAACAATAAACATGAGAGAGGCAATTTGGGCTAGTTCATTCATATCTTAAAATGTTACTTCACTTTGTATTGCATTTTTCTTTATAACTAGGTCTGTAATGGCTGAGTAGCATGAGGCTTATTTAAACTACAATAAAATGTAGTTAATCAATAAGAAAAATAAAAAGTACTCTTTATCTTAAGCTAACAAATAACCTAGGCCTACAAAATTATAGATAGGAGTATTTCATAATTATCTATTGCTCCTGATTAAGAAGACCAAAAATTTTGGTGAAAAAAATTAACATTCTTCTCCTTGTTGATATTAAAACAGTCTGGATGGGTTTCAGTGCTTTCTACTCCTACATAAAAGAACTAATCATAAAGACTGATTCATCCTGGTTGTCCCAACACTTGACAATAAATCACAAGTTCCTACAGTGAACGGCTGTTGGTGAGACTTACCCTCTTTCTAAAAAATGAAGTCTCAAGCAATATAATGAGACGGAGTTGCCCAAGCAGGTGAAAGAAACAAAGGTGGTCACCACACCTGCTTAATTTGACCTTGACTCAAACTTTAGCTGAACAAAACAAACTTTTAGAAATACACACATGCTCTATACCCTTTTCCTTAAATGGGTGCTTTCTGCACTCAGCCCCCTCTCTCTACCAATAATGGGTAAATGTGCTGCCATCATGGCCAAATATGAGTGACCAAGTAAGCACTTAGTGACCACAGTCTGTGCATGGTCTTCTTACCTTCCATATTTGGCATTAATGAATACTGCCCTGCTATATGTTGAATATTAACAGTGGGAGAGTCCAGTGGTAACAAATTTCAGAGACATACTCCTCCTACCGCTAAAAATATCCTGAATTACATTTAATATCACAGGCCTTCACAAAGGTTATAGAACCACGTTCTTTGAAAAATAATATTTGGCACAACCACGAACACCTACCAGGTAATATCTCATTCATTCATTTGCTCATTCATTCACTGACTTACATATTTATTGAGTACTTACTGAGGGTAGGACCTGGGCTTAGTGTTGAAAGACATGGATAGGATAAAAACAGTACTCCAGTTTCAAAAACTATGTGCTGATGAAAACGGACTTAATCATGCAACTTCAGTTCCCTCATCTATAAAAGGGAAATACTAGTAACATAATAATACCATCTCATAGGACTGTTGTGAGGATTACATGAGTTAATGCACACAAAAAGGGAGAGGCAGTGCTTTTCCTTAGAGAGTCTTCAGGAATACTCAGGAATAAGTCAGTGGAGAAGAGCATGAAGTAATGCTCATAAAAATTAAATTGGAGAGTGAAAGGATGGCAGTGAATGTGAGGACAGTAAGTAAGTGATGACACATATCTACAAGAAGAGATAATGAATTCAAGTATATGTGTTGACAGGATGCTTCTAAGTGACAAAAAGCATTTTACAGTGAGTTTCAGAAAACCAAAGAAAAACTAAGGTCTATGATAATAACCATCTTGGAATACTATACAGAGTTTAAATAATCAGAGAAGCTATGAAACAAGAGTGCTAGAAGGAAAGGTATCAGGCTAAAACAGACTAACCATTAATAAATAGTTATTTACCAAATGGTACCATGGAATGCCACCAGCAGAAGAAAGTATAAATGTCAGGTTATATCTGAAGCAGGTACAAGAGGAGTACAGACCATATTCTTTTCTCTAGAGAACTGAGAAATATTAGTTATAATAATTTTAAGATTTAATAGTTAATAGTTAAACTAATAGTTTAAAAATTAATACTTAATTTTAAGAGTTGCAGATCTAAGTATGAACATACACAATGGAAGGTAGATTCTGAAAAAAATAAATGAAAGACAATTTAAAATCTGAGAAAGGTGGCAGCTAAATAATTGAAAAATAAAACCAAAAAAGGGAATACACAGAAAATAGAAATATGATGCTAAGTGAATAAGTCAGTTACAAAGGTCATATATATGTATGATTCCATTTATATGAAATGTCCCGGATAGGCAAATTCATAAAGACAGTAAGTAGAGTAGTAATTGCCAGAAGTCTGGGGGATGAGGGTACAGAAAGCAACTGCTAATGAGTACAGGGTTTCTTTTGGGGGTGATGAAAATGTTCTATTAATAAAATGAGATTGTGGTAATGGTTACGCAACTCTGGTTACACAACTCTGACTATATTAAAAAACCCAAAACACTGAATTGTATAATTTGGAGAGGTGAATTGTATAGTATGTGAATTGTACCTCAATCAAGCTGTTTTTTTAAAAAAAGAAAAAAGTAAAACTCTTTGAATTTCAACAAGATACAACAGTTCTCAGATTCAGGGAAGAAATAGCCAGTAAGAAATACACTATCCTTGGGACTTCAAGGTAAAGGAATGGGCAGTGACAAAGAAAAGAAAAATACTAAAAAATAAAGGCTTGGAAATAAATAATGTGGTAGAGCTAGGATGAAAAAGCATATAAATAAAAAATAAGGCTAAATAACCTTGAAGGACTAAAAATTCAACATGGCCAGAATTCAAAAGTCTGGGAGAAATTAAACAAAACAAAAGTTTGACCTTCATGAGATATCTCCAAGAATCATCAAATTTGCAACTCTCACTGCCAGTTTAGTCCAAAAGAGCTGGGCTGACACCCAAGTTGTCTTCTTAGATTGTCAACCCAATTCCCCTTGGCGCAAGAGTTCACCACATAGCACAGCAAGGCTGCCTGAGCATCATGCCTGCCTCTGCCACCATAAAGCAGAAGGCTCAGGCTTTCCCAGGCTGCCTTGAACAATGCTGTTTACTCTTCATCCATGAGCACATTTATGTGCAAAGGCATTTTCTTCTGAGGCAGGGACAGTGCTACTTACATTGACATTTCCTGTGAGCATCTTCAGCTGGGAAGACAACATAAACAATCTAACCCTCTCTCATCTGGAAACTTCATATTATACAATTCTTTTAATTCCTGACTGGCCTTTCCTGGGAGTAGTTACGCCAATGCCTTCACCACCTGTTATTTCGTGGAAATATTTATCCTGGTTCCTGGCTTGCTCCCAAATTACATTTTCAACACAGTCATATGCTTGCTGTAAATTTCCTCACTTTTCAAATCAACCAGTTTTCAACTTGAATTAAAGTCTTTTTTTTTTTCTTTTGATGAGTGTTTTGCATATTGGCTGGAACACCAGAACAGTTCCCCAAACTTCATTTTCTTGTTCCCTTAGAGCACATGGCATAGTTGCTCAAGCCATGTAACTGAGAATCCCAAAACCTCTATTTTCTGATCATGCTTGATCTTCTTAGATAGCTCAGTTTCTCTAATTTCATTTCAGCACTAAAGGTGGTCTTTTTTAGACCTTTCTCAAAAGAATCAAAGTTGTGTTTGTGTAGTATATTTTTTAATAATCTTAAGTTTTATTTTAGGTTATTAGATGAGAAGTCAAGAGCAGGACCACTCTGCCACTCTAGAGGTCACTGACTACGTGATTTGCTCTGCCACACCAGCCTCACACTGCATGACATGTAGCTATAAGTTTATGCCTCAAGAAAATCACAACTATGTTGTAGACCCTCAGATAAACAAAACTGAAAGTAAAATCCAGGCAGTGAGTAGAGTGGGTGCCCATACATGAGAAGACATGACAGACAGGGAGTCCTCGGAGCACATCAACACAGAAATGTGACTTGTATGAAAATGTGACCTGGAGCTGCCCGATTCACAAAAAGGGGGAGGGGGAGGAGTCTTCAGAAGTTCCCTCATCTTAGGAATGGAAAATGGAGCTCTGCTACAGACCCTAAAGGACAGATGGAAGTGGACAAAAGGTACATGCATTCAGACTTCCCAGAAAGGAAGGTTCTGGCCCCTACAGCAAGCAGGTCCACCACCCAGTAGAGGTGCTGGTCCCAAACAAGGCAGATGATGACTTGGAGAAGAGGAGACACAAGAGCAGCTAACATTGCGGGGGAAAAACAAAGTGTCATTCTGAACAACATCGGACTACACAAGAACACAAGATCTAAGGATCTAGTGTAAAACTTGGTGACTATACCTGTTCAGAAAGTATCCAGCACGTAATATGAAAAATAGAAGCATTTATGGCTGGAGGTTTTCTAGACAGCCCTCGTATATTGAAATATGCTAAAAGACCAGAGCTTAAATGTTCTCTCACACACACAAAAGAGGTGTGATGTGAGGTGATAGATGTGAATTTCCTTACTTTTCAAGTCAACCAGTTTTCAAGTCTCATCAAGGTTTTCTCTTTTCACATAAGTGTTAACTAGGTGGGGGTAATCCTTTCACAATGTATATGTACTTCAAATCACAATGTATATGTTGACTATCTTATAGTTTTACTTGTTAATTATAACTCAATAAAGCTGAAAAACTAATTGAAAAAGAAACACACAGAAATATATCTTAATATTAACAGAACAACAGGATTATGGAAAATATTCACTTTCTTTATTAGAAATTTTTCTCATTTATTTTCACTTTTGATTAGATATTTTAAAATTTATATTTAAAATAAGCATGAATTTCTGAATTGATGACAAAATATTATAGACACAGAAACATGAAAGAACCCCACCTAAGAGACAAAATGTCACCTGCTTTCAGGTCCCCTGTGGGCCTTCCTCCATTGGCAAACCCTTCTCCACACAGAGTGCGTGACTCTCCTGAATGCCACTGCCACACTTTTTCCCACACATTTTTTACGTTTTTCGCTACATATTCATATATATAATGCTAAACAATATATAGCTTTTTAAAATATGCTTTTTAAACTTATATACATGACATCATTTTGTAAGTATATGAGGGCTGTCTGGAAAAAATTCAGCCATAATGCCTCTATTACATGGCTGGATACTTTCTGGACTGCCCTTGTACTTCTGAAAGGTACTATTTTTCTCCAGCAATGTTTGAGATTCATGAATATTGATATGAGTGATCTTCATTTATTTTTGAAACTATGAAGTTTCTTACTGAATAAATATATTATGATTCAAAAACAAAAAACTGAAAGTATTACCATATTTTGCTGTATATAATGTGCTCCCATGTATAATGCACACCCATGTTTTTGGTCCAAACTTTCACGGAAAAAATCTTTTGTTTTAATGTTTTAATTCAAATTTTTATTTGTTTATATTTATGTACTTGTTTTTTCTATTATAAAAAATCTTAGCATTTATTTTTAACATATTATGGTACAAGTTTTATGTAATAATTAAAAAACACAAGATACAAGAAATTTTATTATAAAAATTTTTATATAAAAACAATGATCATAATCCAGGGTATTATTTTGCATACTGATATCATTATTGATTTCTAGAGTTACACTTTTAACTCATAAGCATAAATAAAAGAATTAAAAACATTTATATAGATACAGAATTAGTATTACCCGTGTATAATGTGCATCCTTATTATTCCCTCACAAATTTGGGCAAAAATGTGCACCTTATAATGGCAAAATATGGTACATTAATTAATACCAACTATGAACTCTGTGTTCTGTTAAAAATAAGAAATATGATAAATACACAGAGGGAAAATATACTTAACACAAAAATACTACTGATTTAAACAATACATTATAAATATAAATTTAAGAAAGAAATGGAACTTGTGGATAAAAATCAGGAGAGGAGCTCAAGGATGAAAGAAAAGTTGCTCAAAAAAATTCAAAGAAACTGGATAAAGAAGCTGTGGTACATATACACAGTGGAATATTACTCAGCAATCAGAAAAGGTGAAATAGGGCCATTTATGACAACATGGATGGACCTTGACACTATTATGCAAAGCAAAATAAGCCAGACAGAAAAGAAAACAAGAACCACATGATGTCACTCATATATGGAACACAAAGCTGAAAGCAACAAAGAAATAAAAACTCATGAACACAATTAATGGTTTAGTGGTTAGTGGTTATCTGAGAGTACTGGGGGAGGGAGTGGAAGAGAAGGGACAGGGTCCCAAACATATGGTGATAGAAAGGGAACTGACTGTGGTTGATGAACACATAACACAACACATAGATGATGTATTGTAGAATTGTATACCTGGAACCTATGTAATTTTTACTAACCAATGTCACCCCAATAAATTTAACAATAAATAAAAAGTCAAAGAAATAGACTCAGGAAAGGCAGCAGGCCAGGCATCATAAAATCACATCTAAATGGAAAAGAAAACCAAAATAGAGAAATAAAATAAAAAGAATACAATAGTATACTTTTTAAATACATTAAAATCATTAGTTCACAAGGCTGAGAGGAGACAACTCCTTTATCCCTGGTTAAGTAAATCTTCATGCCTGCTGTAGATTTAGGCCAACATGCCTACAACTCACCTCAATTATAAAATCAACAGGGAGACCTAAGGAATAAAGCAGGACCAGGCTGATTCATGGACAGGTGAGGGGCAAATATCAGCCCAATCAGGTCAAGTTCTCAGCATTATGGCTTAGCCCTTATATTTCAGCCACACACAGCTGGGCTTAGACAAGTGTAAGAGGAGAAAGTTCCAGATGGTTCCAGAAAACTGGAGAGGCTTTCATCAAACCCCTGAAAGCAACTGTAAGTGATGAGATAATACAGGAAGTGGGTTACTGGAGTGTGTAAAGAATCTAGACCCAGGATGTTCAAGAGAACTTTCTGTGAAAATGGGAATGTTGTGCAATAATGTTAGCTGTTAGTTCAGGAGGCTACTGCGGACTCAAAATGTAGCTAGTACGCATGAAGAACCAAATTTCTAATGTTGTAACTTAAATTTTAAATAGCTACATGTGACTAGCTGCTACCATATTGAACGATGATCTAGAGTCTTTCTTATTGAAGGAATGAATTACCAACAGAAAGTTCTTTCATACCTTTATTAAACAGAGAAGAAGTGTAAGAACTATTAAAAGAAGAATAGGTGGTATAAAGAGGAAAATTAAATGTGAAGCCAATAAGCATTAACTTTAATTTATTTTTTTATTAAATTTGTTGAGGTGACATTGGTCAGCAAAATTACAATGCTACAATACATCATCTATATGTTGCATTGAGTGCTCACCACCCAGAGTCAATTCTCCTTTCATCACTGTATATTTGATGCCCACTTCCTCCTCCACCACTCCCCTCTCCTCTTACCTTCAAGTAACCACTGAACTATTGACAATGTCCATGAGTTTTTGTTTCTTTGTTACTTTCAGTTTTATATTCCTCATGTAAGTGAAGTCATATGGTTCTTGATTTTTTTCTATCTGACTTATTTTGCTTAACATGATGATCTCAAGGTCCACCCAGGTTATCAAAATGGCCATATTTCATCTTTTCAGATGGCTGAGTAATATTCCATTGTGCAAATGTACAACTTCTTTATCCAGTCATCTATCAAAGGTCAGTTTGGTTGTTTCTACAACTTGGCCACCGTGAACAGTTCTGTGATGAACATTGGGGTACATATATCTTTGTGTTCAAATTTGGGGGGTAGATACCCAGAAGAGGAATTGCTGGGTCCGATGGTATTTCTATTCTTAATTTTTGAGGAACCTCCATACTGTCTTCCACAGTAGTTGTACCAATTTACATTTCCACCAACAGTGTATGAGGGTTCCTTTTTCTCCACAGCCTCTCTCTCCAGCACTTGTTATTCCTTGTCTTGTTGAGAACAGACATTCTCACAAGTGTGAAGTGATAGCTCATTGTAGCATTTCCCAGAGAGCTAGTGAGGTTGAGCATTTTTTCATATCTCTGTTAGCCATTTGTATGACTTCATGAGGAAAGTGTCTGTTCAGGTCCTCTGCCCATTTTTTAATTGGATTGTTTTTTTGTTGTTGAGCTGTACAAGTTCCTTATATATTTTAGATATTAGCCCCTTATCAGAGGCATTGTTTGCAAACATTTTCTCCCATTTGATTGGTTGCCTCTTTGCTTTGTTTATCATTTCATTTGCTGTGCAGAAGCTTTTTAGTTTGATATAGTCCCATTCATTTAATTTTGCTTTTACTTCCCTTGGCTTTGAGGTCAGGTTCATAAGGTCCACTTTGAATTCAAGATCCATGAGTTTAGTACCAATGTTTTCTTCTATGCACTTTATTGTTTCAAGTCTTACGTGGAAGTCTTTGATCCATTTTGAATTAACTTTAATATATGGTGACATTGCGCAGTTCAGATTCATTCTTTTGCATCTGGTTTTCCAATTTTCTCAGCACTATTTACTGATGAGGCTTTCTTTTCTCCACTGTATATTTTTTGCTCCTTTGTGAAAAATTATCTGTCCGTGTATTTGTGGATTTATTTCTGGGTTTTTTATTCTGTACCATTGGTCTGTGTGTCTGTTTTTCTGCCAATACCAAGCTGTTTTGATTATTACACTTTGTAGTATAGATTGAAGTCAGGGAACATAATGCCTCCAGCCTTATTCATTTTTCATGATTGCTTTGGTAATTTGGGGTCTTTTGTGGTTCCATATGAATCTGATAATTTTTTTAACTATTTCTCAAAAGAATGTCTGTGGGATTTCTATGGGAATTGCATTAAATCTGTACATTGCTTTGAGTAATATGGCTATTTTAACTAACATGTTGATTCTTCCAATCCATAAACACAAGATAGCTTTTCATTTCTTCATGTCTTCTTCAATTTCTTTTAATAGTGTCTTATAGTTTTCCATGTATAAGTCCTTCGCATTCTTTGTTAATTTGATTCCTAGGTATTTTTGTTGTTATGATCCCAAAAGGTATTGTTTTTCTCATTTCTTTTTCTGAAATTTCCTTGTTCGTATATAAAAATGAAATGGATTTTTGTACATATATTCTGTATCCTGCAACTTTACTATAAATGTTATTTCTAGTAGTTTTCTGGTGAGCCTTTTAGGATTTTCTATATAAAGGATCATGTCATCTGCAAAAAGTGACAGTTTAACTTCTTCACTCCCAATTTGGATGCCTTTTATTTCTTTCTCTTGCCTTATTGCTCTAGCTAGAACTTCCAATACTATGTTGAATAGCAGTGGTAACAGGGGTCATCCTTGTCTTGCTCCTGATTTTAGAAGAAAAGGTTTCAGTTTTTCCTCATTCACTATGGCATTCACTGAGGGTCTGTCATATATGGCCTTTATTATGTTGAGGTATTTTCCTTCTATACTCATTTTATTAAGTGTTTTTATTATAAATGGATGTTGTATCTTGTCAAATGCTTTTTCTGTATCAATATAATCACATAGTTTTTCTCTTTTATTTTGTTTATGTGGTGTATCACATTGACCAATTTGCAATATGTTGACCCATCCTTGTGCTCCTGAAATGAATCCCACTTAATTGTGATGTATAATCTTTTTAATGCATTCTTATATTCTATTTGCTAGTACTTCGTTTAGGATTTTTGCATCTGTGTTCATCAGAGATACTGATCAATAGTTTTGTTGTGTATTTTCCTATGATATTAGGGTATGATGGCCTAATAAAATGAGTTGGGAGGTATTGTCTCTTCTTCAATTTTTTGGAAGCGTTTGAGGAGGACAAGCGTTAATTCCTCTTTGAATACCTGGTAAAACTTGTGAGTGAGACTGTTTGGTCCTGGACTTTTGCTTTTGGGGAGGTTTTGGATGATTGTTTCAATTTCCTAACTGTTGTTTGGTCTATTTATATTGTCAAGTTCTTCTTATTTCAGTCTAAGTAGACTATATGTTTCTAGAAATCTGTCCATTTCTTCTAGGTTGCTAAATTTGGTGGCATATAGACCTTTGTAGTATTCTCGTATGATGCCTTTTATTTTTGTGGTATCAGTTGTAATTTTCCCTCTTTCATTTCTGATTTTAATTATTTGTGTCCTTTCTATTTTTCCCGTGATGAGCCCAGCCAGAAGTTTGTCAATTTTATTATTTTTCTCAAAGAACCATCTCTTTGTTGTATTAATTTTTCTACTGTTCCTTTGTTCTCTATTGCATTTAGTTCTGCTCTAATTTTTATTATTTCCTTCCCCGCTCCCCGCTCCCTGCCCCCACCGCCAGCACCTCTGCTTTTGTCCTCGCCTCCAATTTGCTTGGGTCACACTGTGCCTCAGCTGGCACTCTCAGACCCCCACCTTACTCTCTCCTTTGCTGGTCTCTGAGTCATGCTCCACGGCATGTCTCCGCACTGCTTCCTTTTCTACTCTTTTACTCAACTCCCTGTCTTTGGCCCCTCAGGTATTCTCTTGCAATGAGTGGGTCTCTTAGCTGAGGCTCTGTGTTGCTTAGGGGTTCACTTGTTGGATTTTAGTTGTTATATTTGTTATATTTTCCAGGAGAGGTTTCAAGAGTCTCCTCTCACACCGCCATTTTTACCACTTCCCTAATTTTCATTTATTATAGATGACATTTAGTAGCAAATTCAAGGGTGAAATTACCCTATACACTAACAGCAAGAACAGCCAATTGGAAAATAGGATAGATATACTCATCAAACAAAATGGAAGATAATCTCTAAGAATAAGAAAACAGTAGAGCTTGGAAACATTGAATATATATTTTTTTAATTTAAAATGGAAGAAAAGAGATAAAAAAATAAAATAATAATAATAAAAATTTTAAATGGGTTGAAAAATTGGTTCAAAAATCTAATTCAGGGTTCATCTGTATGTAGCTCAACCTTGCTTGACATATATTATTCCTAAAAATGTTTTTAATATGAATATTTGTAAGATATGCCATATTTTCCACTTTTATACACTTTAAATTTTACTACATAATTCCTAAAAGCAGTATATATAATAAAATGAACACCAAACTCTCTGATCTTTCACACCCATTAAAAGCAACACATGTAGTAAAACACACGACTGAACAAATTACCATTTTGAGAGGGTTCTCTCTGACTCTGTGGGGCTTGGATGTTTAACTAGGCACAGGGCCACAATGCTAAAAGGATTTGGCACAAACCAATGAGGCCAGGTCTGGAAAAGGTGTTTCAGGAGCAGTGTTACTGTACTTCCTCTTCTGCTGAGGCCTCAGCCCCAGGCAAATTCTTAAAGCAGGTAAACTCATTCTGTTCACCTCTGCCAACTTCCCCCATCTTTCTGCCCCTCCGGTATGCCACTGCCTCCAGAGTCTCCTCCCTCCTGCCAACCTACTGTTTGAACATCTACTAGCAGTCCATGTGATCACAGGTCTTATTAGCATGTAGAATCACACATGACATGCTGCAAGCACCAGGGACCACACCCTGCCCAGTGCTTCCATAAGCCACTGGTGGTCAAGGAATTCACCCCCGCAGCTGAATGATTTGCAGGATGGTGCCTCTGTGCTGAAATAGCAGGTCCCAGCAGAAAGCTCTGCCTCATCTAGGAATCATAATGAATCATGACATTCCTGTTGGTTCTTTGAAATACTTTAAATTCATTGAGGGCCTATAATATTAGGGTGATACAAAAGTAATTATGGTTTTTGCATTATTTAAATTTGCTGTTTGATATTGGAGTACATCCTTAAATAAATGGAGTTAAGCCACACACCATTTTAATGCCCATTTCTCACTTTACTTTTTTTTGGCTAATAACTTATTACTTGCTGTTATTTTATATTTATTTTAGACTATGGAAATGATGTTAGACAAAAAGCAAATTCAAGCAATTTTCTTATTCAAGTTCAAAATGGGTCTCAAAGCAGTGGAGACAACTCACAACATCAACAGCACATTTGGTCCAGGAACTGCTAATGAATGTACAGTGCAGTGGTGGTTCCAGAAGTATTGCAAAGAGATGAGAGTCTTGAAGATGAGGAGCATAGTTGCTGGCCATCGGAAGTTGACAACGACCAACTGAAAGCAATCTTCGAAGCTGATCCTCTTATAACTACATGAGAAGTTGCCGGAAAACTCAACAATGTCCATTCTATAGTCATTTGACATTTGAAGCAAATCATGAAGGTGAAAAAGCTCAAAGTGTGCCTCATGAGCTGATGGTAAATTTTAAAAATCACCATTTTGAAGTGTCATCTTCTCTTACTCTACGCAACAACAATGAACCATTTCTTGATAGGATTGTGGCATGTGACAAAAAGCAGACTTTATATGACAACTGGCGACAACCAGTTCAGTGGTTGGACAGAAAAGAAGCCTGAAAGCCAAACTTACACCAAAAATATATCATGGTCACTGTTTGGTGGTCTGCTAAAGGTCTGATCCACTCAGCTTTCCAAATCCTGGTGAAACCATTACATCTGAGAAGTATGTGCAGCAAATCGATGAGATGCCCCCAAAACTGCGATGCCTGCAGCTGGCATTGATCACCAGAAATGGCCCAATTGTCCTCCATGACAATGCCCAAACACATGTCGCACAACCGTTTCAAAAGTTGAACAAACTGGGCTACGAAGTTTTACCTCATTTGCCGCATTCACCTGACCTCTCGCCAATGACTACCACTTCTTCAAGTATCTCGGCAACTTTTTGCAGGGAAAACACTTTCAAAACTAGCAGGATGCAGAAAATGCTTTCTGAGAGTTTGTGGAATCCTGAAGCATGGATTTTTATGCTACAGGAATAAACAAACTTACTTCTCAATGGCAAAAATGTGTTGATTGCAGTGGTTCCTATTTTGAATAATAAAGCTGTGTTCGAGCCTAGTTATAATGATTTAAAATTCACGGTCCACAACCGCAATTATTACTTTTGCACTGACCTAATAACACCTTCTGGAAATGAAACAGTGAGCTATGGGTTCTCAACCCAATCAGACTCAATGGCTCCTTTTTATTACATTTTTATTACACATTTAATTTGTAATGTCTTCTTTGTATCCCAAATAAAATTAAATACATGCACACTATATAACCCACAATCACTAAAACCATCAAAAACATCTCTAACAATTTCCCAAATGCTCCTCTGTATAGCTTTTCATCAAGCCGCCTTAGGATACACCAGTTGGATGTATCCTAAGGCACGGCAGTGGCAGAGCCCCATGCTCTAAGAGCAGTCATAAATCCCAGAGCTCTCTGCCGATCCTTCTCCCTGCCAAGAGAGAACCAGTGTGAAGGCTATCTGAAAGACTAGAGATTCCACAATGCTGTATGTGTATCTATAGCATAATTGTATATACTTGAAGATGTGTGTACATATCTGCAGCAATTTAAAAAAAAAAGATTTCTTATTCTATTCATTCTTTCAAGAGCTAATGAGCTCCTAAAATCTGCCAAGGATGAGGTTAGGACTATTACAAATGCTAATACTATCTTACATTTAACTATGTTTTACTAATCTCAGTACCTATCTGAAAGGCCTAGCCCAAAGGCCATTCAAATATAAGAAGAACCAAATCACATCTCTATTTGCAAATAGCATGAATATCAAGGAAGGGCAGAATGAAGCACTGCAAATAATGGAACTTCTCTGAAGACCAGATTATACAGTAAAGTGTATAATTAAATTATTTGTTTATTGATTCTATCTGAGCATCAGCTATATGCCAGGCTATACACCAACAATAAAACTGTGACCATGATATTTACCATCCCTGACTCTATGAAACTAGCATATACAACTGCACAAACACCAGCTGTGAATAAGGACCAATAAGAAAACAAAGGGTTTCTGCAACTGAGAACAGTGGTGATGCGGGGTGGGGGTGGGGGCTAGTTTGAATAGGGAGTCAGGGAAGGCCTCTAAGAAGAAATGATGTTGAAGTGGAAACCTCAGTAGTGAGAAGGAGCTGAATGGGCCAGAGGAAGATCACACTGGATGGAGGAATCTGTATGGAAAAGATTGTTACGTCTTCACCTGGATGAAAGAGGGCCACTGTCCTGAAGCAAAGTAGGAGAGTAAGTATGGCATTCAATGAGGCTGGAGGGTGGGCAGTGCCAGGGAGCTATCAAGAGCAGCCTGAGTTACATGCTGAGTCAGTGGAACGCCTCAGCAGAGTTTTAAGTATGGGAGGACGCAATCCAATTTTCCTTTCTTCTTTTTTTTTGCATTTTAACTTTTAAAAAGCTTTTAAATTTGAATTTTAGACATATAGGAAAATTGCAAATATAGTACAAGTAGTTCCCTTATATTCCTTACTCTACTTGTTCTAATGTTAATGTCTTACTGTACTGTATCAAGCACAAAGCAATAATCAAAAACAGAAAATTCACATTGGTATCATAATCTTAACTACACTACAGACTTTATTCAAATTTCACCAGTTTTTTGTCTGATTTCAGTCCTCGGGATCCTATCTAGGATCCCTCAAGGCTGGCTTGCTTTTTTAAAAGCCCACTCAACTACAAGTAGTGAATACTCTATGGGCACCAAGAGTAGTAAGTAGCAGGGACTCATTCTGAGGTTGTTGCTGTGGTCCAGCCCAAGGGTAAGAGTGGCCTAGATTAGGGTAACAGCAGGATGGAAGCAGAAAAATTCAGGATATAAAGTCCAGGCAGAACTGATAGGATGTGCCCACAGACTGAATATGGGGGTAAGGAAAAGGAACAAGGACTCCCCAGGTTCTGCCTTTATAAACAGATGGACGATGATACCTTTACTGGGTGAGACTTGGGGAGGTAAAGGTTTTAGGGGCAAGATCAGAAGCTCACTTTTGGACCCTGTAAGAAGGCAGCCACATCATCCCAGAGAGGGGAAAGCTAGGCTAGAGATGGGGTGTCACTACTACCACCTATAGAGAGGGTGACAAGAGGGGAGAGGGACAGGAAGTAAGCCTGAAGACCTTCACTGTCAAGAAACAGTTGAGGAGGGGATACAGCAAAGAAGTCCAAGGAGGACAAAAGGGGTTGAAGGACAGTCATACAAATAAGATTCCAAGGAAGCCAAGAGTGGAGACTATCTCAAGAAGAAAGAATGGACCACCATGTTGATGCTGCTGAGAAATGAGTACAGTTTGGTCAGAAAAATGACCCTGTATTTGGCAGTATGAAAACTGTCAGTACCACTCCAAGTATTGGGGATGCACTGGGGTGGTGATGGCCCAGGCCAGCATGGGTACAATGGCATATGTGTGGAGAAACTGGAGAAAGCACATGTAGTTAATCCTTTAGAGAAGTCTGGCATGAAGTGTGGCAGAGACATGGGGTGATGTGACACCTTGGAGAATTTGTACAGGGCAGAGATAAATGCTACAGAATGTTGTGGGCTGATGAAATGGTCCAAGAAAGGAAAGACATTAAAGATGCAGGAAAAGGAAGGCAGCTAAAGGACCAAAGTTGCTGAAAAGGGGAGAGAAGACAGAACCCATAACTCAAGTGAAGAGACTGGCATTACCAGAAGGAGGCAATCTTCTGTAAAGGAAAGAAGAAAAAAATAGACACACATACTTGTAGATTTTCCAGGAAGGGGGTGTGTTTCGTTTGGTGGGAGCAGGGACAGGAAAGTAGGACTCTTAAGGCATGGCTGTGGCTGACAGAGTGTCACATCAGATGATGTGAAGTTCAGACTGGTATAGATACTCTCAAGATAAAGTATCTAGAGCCTTCAAGATCATAGTGCTACCAGCTGGACAAATGACAATGGGAGCTAGCTCTTTCAGAAAGCAAATTAGCAAAAGCACAACTAAAGCACCCAAATATCTGTGTGTGTGTGTGTGTGTGAGTGTGTGTGTGTGTGTGTGTGTGTGTGTGTGTAGATGTATGAATAAATGCCCAAGTTGATGCACCAATTAATAAACTCACAAATTAAAGTTGTTATGAAGGTAGAAGAAGAATAGACTGGAATCACATGATATGCTGTGAACACCTGGAGATGAAGTGTATAAAGTACTCTTAGGGTAAACAATAAACAACAACAAAAAAAACAATTTTTTTTAAAAGGCAAAGTGTTCTTTTTAAGGAAGATATACCTCAGCCATGGCTTTTAAAACTACTGGAAAGATACCTGTGGAACCAGAGGTGGCGATTCACTCCATTGGAATTACTCTAACCACAACATAAAATCCTCAGAGAAGTTGTGTACTGACTTGATCAGAGGCTCAAAGGAAAAGAATGTCAAAGTGAAAGGACCAGTTCAGCTGCCTACCAAGATTCTGAGAATCACTACAAGAAAAACTCCCTGTGCAGAAGGTTCTAAGACTTGGGATCATTTTCAGATAAGGATCCATAAGTGATTCACTCACTTGCATTGCATAGTGCTTCTGGGACTCTTCAGCAGATTAACTTCCAAGAGTTGAGGTTGAAGTCACCATTGCATATGCTTAAATCAACCTTTTTAATAAGTTGACTATCAGTTATTTAAAAATAAAAAAGCCAAAGGGTCTGAACAGACATTTCTCCAAAGAAGATAATATAAGGACTATCCAGAAAGTAATCCAGCAATATGAAAAATAGCGGCATTTATGGCTGGATTTTTTCCTGACAGCCCTTGCACAAATGGCCAATAAAGCACATGAAAAGATGCTCAATATCCTTAGCCATCAGGGAAACGCAAATCAAAATCACAATAAGATCCCACTTCACACCAGCTAAGATGGTTATAATTAAAAAGATAGGCAATAACGAGTGTTGACAGAAATGAAGAGAAATTACAATCTTCACACACTGCTGGTGGGAATGTAAAATGGTGCAGCCACTATAGAAAAGAGTCTGGGAGTTTTTCAAAATGCTAAACAGAGAGTTACCATACGAGTTATCAGTGATGCTACTCTAGGTATCTACCAGAGAGAAATGAAAACATACTCCCACACAAAAATCTGTATACTAATATTCATAACAGTATTATTCATAACAGCCAAAAAGTAGAAATACCCGAAAAGTCTATCAGCTGATCTATCCATACAGTGAGATATTATATATCCATATAAAGGAATGAAGTTTTTATTCATGCTACAACATGGATGAACCTTGAACCTTATACTAAATGAAAGATGGCAGTCACAAAAGATCACATATTGTGTGATTCTATTATCCTGAAGAAAAACAAGCAAGAAGATTTGTGTTACAAAATTCCAATACTCTTACAAAGGTATAGTGGTTAAGACAGTGGAGTCCTGACATAACAAAGGGCAAATGAATAAAGAGTGAAGAGTTCAGAAATAGACTCACACATATGGACACTATGCAAAAATGACACTACAGAGCATGAGAAAAGGAAGACCTTTTCAAAAATTGTGCTCAGCTCAAAGTGGATATCTGATGCTTCCTTTGCAGCCACTCACAAGGTCCTGGGGTGGTAAATATGCACACGAGAAAATATTCAACATCATTAGCCATTTAGAAAATGTAAATTAAAATTACTAGATGTCATTACACAGTCACCAGTATGACTAAAATGAACAATACTGACAATATCATATCAAGTGCTAATGAGAATGAGGAGCAACTAAAACATTTAGACATTGCTGGTGGCAATTCAAAATGTTATAAACACTCTGGGAAATTCTTCAGCAGTTACTTACAAAGCTAAATGTACACTGACAATATACTCCAGCAACTCTACTCCTGGATATTCACCTTGGAGAAATTAAATCTTATATTCACACAGAATGCTATACACAAATATTTGCTGCAACCCTATTCATAATTGCCCAAACCTGGAAATAACCTAAATGTCCTTCAGTGGGTGAATAAACACACAGTAGTGCAACCACAGGATGGAATGCTGTCCAGCATTATGAGGAATGAATTACAGATACACATCTAGAATGAATCTCAATCTTTTACTTATACTAAGTGAAATAAACCAGTCTTAAAAGTTTACACACTGCATAGTTCCCTTTTAATGATGTGCTCCCAAAGACAAAACTATAAGGATAAACAACAGATTAGTTGTTGCCAGGGGGATGAGAGGGACAGGAGGTGGGTCTGTAAAGGAGTCAAAACACAGAAAAGACTGGGGGGGAGAGCTGGATCTGTTCTGTATGCTAACTGTACTGGTAACTACAAAATCTATACATTTGTTTAAAAATTCATGGAACTATATACACCATAAAAATAATGTGAATTTGCAAATGATGATTTAAAAAATAAAATCATACAAAAGGAATTATTACACCATACAACCTTGCAATTCCAATCCAAGTTCTACTCATGAGAAATGAAAACATCTATTCACACCAAGACTTGTACATAAGTATCTAGAGAACCTATTAGAGGCAAGATGTGGAAATAATCCAAATAGGCATCAGCTGTTAAATGGAGAAACGAACTATAGTATAGCCTTACAATGCAATTTTACTTACTAATAGAAAGAAACTGAATCCATGCTACAATATGGATGAACCTGAAAAACAATATGCTAAGTAAAAGATGCCAAATGCAAAAGACATATTGCATAATTCTAACTATATGAAATGTCTAGAAAAAGCAAATCTGTGAGGACACAAAGCAGGTTCCTAGTTGTTGGTTTGAAAGCAAGTATTGCCTGCAAATAAGCATGATGGGCCTTGTGAGTTGATGGAAATATTCTAAAACCAGATTATGGTGATGCTTATATGGCTCTACAAATTTTCTAAAAATAAGTACACTTTTAAGAGGTGATTTTTATGGTGTGTAAATTATACCTTAATAAAAAATGTTAAAAAGAAAACAGTGCTTAGACAATTAGGTATCCATATTTTTGAAATTAAAATTTGACCCTCACAGAATATGCAAAAAAATTTAATTCCACATGGATTACAGACATAAAATTGAAAAGCTAAACACTAACATACTTAGGAAATAATATAGAAGCATAATTTCATGACCTCAGAGGTAGAGTAAGTTTCCCTAAATAGGACACGAAAAGCATTAATCTAACAAAGAAAAAGACTACTGCATATTAGGTTGAACTATATGAAATTGCCAATATTTGACCATTCTAATCTACAAAAATGGCAATCTCATAGTAAGAAGGCAAGACCAGAGCCGGAAAAAAATTTTGCCTCACAAAATAACTGACAGAGGGTTGGTAGTCTAATCATAAAGAGTTCCAAAAAATCAAGAAAAAAGCAAAACAAAACAAAAACTGACCGCTCAGTAGGAAAATGTGCAAGAACCTGAACAGGCATTTCACAAAAGAACAAATCCAGATGGCCAAAAGACTAAGAAAATATAATAATGGCAGCCAAAATTTAAAAAAAAAATGGGCAGAGGATCTGAACAGACAATTCTCCCAAGAAGACATACAAATGGCCAAAAGATACATGAAAAAATGCTCAACTTCACTAGCTATTAGAGAAATGCAAATCAAACCCACAATGAGATACCACTTCACACCTGTTAGAATGGCTATTATCAACAAGTTAAGAAATAACAAGTGCTGGAGAGGATGTGGAGAAAAAGGAACTGTCAGACACTGCTAGTCAGAATATAAACTGGTACAGTCACTATGGAAAACAGTATGGAGGTTCCTCAAAATATTAATAGAGTTACCATATGACCCAGCAATCCCTCTTCTGGGTACCAACCCCAAAATTTTGAAAACATTTTTTCATAAACATAAAAATACCACTGTGTTCACTGCAGCATTATTCACAATGGCCAAAACATCAAAACAACCAAAGTGTCCTTCAATAGAGGACTGGATAAAGAAGATGCAATATATATATATACAATGGAACATTACTTGAGCATAAGAAAAGATGAAATATTGCAATTTGGGACAACATGAATGAATACTGAGAATATCATGCTAAGCAAAGTAAGTCAGATGGAAAAAAGTCAAGAACCATTATGATTTCACTCATATGTGGGATATAACACTGAAAGCAACAAACAAACAAGGCAAAGAAACAAACAAAAACTCCTAGATACAAACAACAGTATGGTGGTTACCAGAGGGAAAGGGGGTTGCGGGGGTTAGGTAGAAAAGGGTAAAGAGGGTCAACTATATGATGATGGAAGGAGATTTGACTTTGGGTGGTGAACACAACAGTGCAGTATGAAGATGATGCATTATAGAATTGTATACGTGAAACCTATATAATTTTATTAACCAGTGTCACCCAATAATTTTAATAAAATTTTTTAAAAAGGCACTCAAACAGGAAAATGCAAATCGAATCAGGGAATCAAAAATTAAAGCTACCAAAAGAAATTCCACATACCCACCACAGTGACTATAATCAAACAGACTGACAAGCATTGGTGAGGATGAAGAGTAACAAGGACTCTCATTCATTCACTGCTGGTGGGAGAAAAAACTGGTAAAAACATCGGTGAACAGTTGGGTGTTATCTATTAAGGTTGAAGATACTCACACTCTATGACCCAACAATTCCACTCCTAGACATTTATTTACCCAAAAGAATTGCATGCAAGTATGCATCAGGATACAGTACGTACATATTCATAGGAATTCTGTAGAAGCCAAGATGAGAGCAAGCCACATGTTCATCAACAGTAGGATGGATAGACATTGCCATACAGTGATATAGACAGTATGTTACAGCAATGAAAAGGAACAAACTCCAACTATAAGCAACAGGGATGAATCTCACAAGCATAATAATGAGTGACAGGAACAGCCCCAGATGAATACATATTGCAGGTTCCATTGATATGAAATCCAAACACAGGTAAAATGAACTGATGGGATCAGAAGGCAGGATATGGATACCTGTAGGAGGAGGGAATGGATAGTACTGAGAGGTGCACAACTGGAGGCTTCTGGGATGCTAGCAATGTTCTGTTTCATTTGGGTGCTCGTTATGTGGATGTGTTCACATTATGATAATTCTTCAAATGTATACTTATGTACTTATGCATTTCTGATTATGTGTATTACACATACTGCAATGCAAAAGTTTATTTTAAAAACAGGCATCCAAATTCTTCAAAAATGCCAACATCATTAAAGACAAAAGAAGTTAGAGAATAGTTCTAGATCAAGCTTGTCCTACCTGCGGCCCACGTGCTGCATGCAGCCCAGAATGGCTTCGAATACAGCCCAACACAAGTTCATACACTTTCTTAAAAACATTATGAAAATTATGCACAGAATTTTTTTTAGCTCATCAGCTATCATTAGTGTTAGTGTTTTTTATGTATGGCCCAAGACAGTTCTTCCATTGTGGCTCAGGGAAGCCAAAAGATTGGACACCCCTGTTCTAGATCAAAGGAGACAACACAGATATGATAACTAAATACAACAAACAATCCTTGATTAGATCCTAAACAAAAAGAAGAAAACATCTAAAGGATAGTATTGGACAACTGGGTAAAACTGAATATGAACTTTTTATTTGATAAGAGTATTTTGTTAGGGAGTTCCCTGGTGGTGTAGTGGCTAGGCTTCGGCGCTGTCAACGCTGCGGCCTGGGTTCGATTCCCAGCCAGGGAACTAACCACATTAAAAAAAAAAAAAAAAAAAAAAAAAAAGAGTATTTTGTTAAAGTTAAATTTCTTCCATGTGATAATTTATTGTCTATAAGGGAGAATATCATTGTTCTTAGGAAATACATACTAAAGAATTTAAGGTTTCAAGGTCATGATTCTTGTAACTTACTCTCTAATAGTTCAATGGCTCAGGAAAGAAAAAAGAGGAGAGAAACATACACA
>PVJL010006924.1:0-84854 GCA_004026885.1 Lyroderma lyra
CACACACACACACACTCCCCCACCCCCGACTTCATTACCACCCGTATGCAATACCCCGCCCCCCAATCGAAGTGTGCCGGGTCCTCCATGTCCCCCACGGACCAGAAAGCCAACGCAGCCCAGAAGAACCGACCCCATGTCGTTCGCGGGCAGAAGGGCTGGTCACCGTGGGCCAGCCTCCGCTCCCCACGCTCCCGCGCCGGCCTGAGTCGTGTCTTAAAATAGCGTCCACTCTCCTCATCGTGTCGCACACCGGCGGCTGCGGTCACTGATGACGGGTTCTTCCCCACTCCCTCTAATACGCCATCAGCCAATCCCCGACTTCTAAAACCAGCCAAACCCCCAAGAACAAACACACTGGAGTGACAGCCGTCAGTGGCCGGAGCGAAGTTTTAAAAAACCAAGTCACAGCTGTCCTGCTTTCAGACCACTCTGAACTTGATCAACAGAACTGTGGAAGGTTAACTTAGCGGAACGAGCAGAAACACCGCCCGGCCTGAACCTCAAGGGCAAGTACACGGTCCTCCGTGTACCTAAGGTACCGACCAGCAGCCAAGTGCCAGCAACAGACGCGAACTGAGGCAGCACGCCTCTCTGGGATCCAAAAGTTCTGCAGATCACCTATGCGGCGTCCTGACAGCTTGGAAAAGTAAGCAATGACTTGTCTACCTTTATTTGGCTAAAGGACCCAGCTTTGAAAAGATTGTTTTTTAAGAGTGAGGGGAAGGAATTCTTGGGAAAATAGATCACTGCTCCTGCAAAAATCTTTTAAAACCAGGAAACGCTTCCCCTTCCTGAAAGTCAGGTCAAACTCCTTATTCTGATGTTCCCATCGCCGCATCCATTACTGCCTCCCAACTGCCCTCTGCTCCTTGGTGGTTCCTGCGGGTTCCAGCGTTTTCTCTGGTCCATGCCTGGGTCTTTGGTGAGGCTCACAGCGACCTCTAGTGGGCACGTTCCTGCTAGCAGAGCTGGGACCACACTGAGGCCCCCAGCAACGCCAAAGGCTCCTCCAGCTCCTGGCCTCAGAAAAGCAGGCCAAGCGTTTTCCGGCCTCCACTCCTGGCTGGGTCTGACCTCCAGTCCCCACATCCCTCGCAAGGGCATCCCCTGGGCAGCGTCCAGATGCCCCAGACCCAGAGAATCAGGAGCTGCATTTTAACAAAACCCACACATGTCCTAAATGCACATGGAAGGTTGGCAATGCCCCGTTTTTTAATTATTTACAACTGAGAATACAGGTATGTAGAAATCCCACTACCAGTTACCAAATTAACAGCCACTCAATGTTCCGTTTTGTTCTGTCAGCTATTTACATCCTTGAGTGATTTTTTTTTTAAATCCCAATGACAATCTGGCCACACACTTCTGTTCTCCCATACTCACAACACATGCCCCCCCCCAAGTAAAATCCAGAAATAATGGAGAAATTCTGAGTCCACAGAACAGCACTTTTGAGGGTGCCATTACTACAGGAGGAAATGGGAAACGGAGACCCAGTGTCCCGAGCATCTCCCACGTTAAGCCAGGACAAAACACAGCAGCACTAACAGAAAGGGTGAGGAGAGGTATCCTGGGGAGACCTGTGATAATGCAGCAGGACTTGGGGGGCACAGGCCCCAGGCTCTGGGCTGCTGCAGGCCCCGCAACTGCTTTATCCTTCTGCCTCCATTGCCTCATCCAAAAAGTGGGGCTGTCACGAAGGTCAAGATGCTGCGTGTCCCACCCTCAGCGCCACGCCTGGCACCAAATAAAGACCTGATGTGCGTCGAGTGCAATGGCAAAAACACTGTTCTCCCCGTGGGCCTCAGTTTCCCCATCCATTCCCCTGAATATTACTGAGCATCGACCATCTGCCACGCTCGCCACCAGGCCCTGGGGACCCAGGGATGGTTAAAACTCAGGCCCCTTCACTTAAGGAGCAACAGGGCGGGTGGAGAAACTGTAGGATGACCGTGTGCGACCACCCAGAGGAAGGCCAGACCAGGATCTTCCGAGACCTCAGGGAGGACACGTCTCCGTCAGTCATTTAAAATGAACACACCAAAGGGAGGAACGTGCTGGGAGGCAGAGGTGAGCATCCAGCCTCGGCCGGGATCTTCTGATTACACACTTCCAGGCAATGGAAGCCAGCGCTTTCTTAGGATGCTTTTGGGGTCTAAGCCTCAGCAATTCCCTAAGAGCTGCTTGGCACGATGTGGTCAAAGGAAACTCGCGTGGAAGAGCTCCATGCCGCCCAATCCCGCTTTGAGGGCGTGAACACTTTGGAAGGAAGAGGCTTAAAGGGTCAGCAGGTGACGGGAAGACCGAGGAGAACCAAGGGGGAAAGCAGAATCAGGCTGGTCTCCTTTAACTGCGCTTGGCTTGACTGCCGGTCACAGGCGCTGTGATTTTTACAAGCTGAAGGCGAGACCCTTGACCAGCAATTGCTTTACCGAGTGGGTCTGCAACCCAATGCGCAGTATGTCTGTTATCCGGTCATTCCTAAAGACCAGGGCTGTAACAGTCTTTCATTTGCTCACTCAGTCAGTGTAAACCACTTCATATCATTTGGAGAGAAAGCTCAGAAAATTATCTCCCTCTCTGAGACGTAGGGGAGCACCCAACGCGTCCACGTGATTCCACTATCACCATCACAACTGTCTGCGTTCTCCACGCTCCTCCTGGGGCCCGAAGGTCCAACCCCTCCGGATAGGCCAGCCCTTACAAGAGCCCCGCCAGGCCCGCAGCCTTCGCAGGTGCCATTCATTTCTGCATGATGAGCTCCTATAGATCCTGCAAAACGCCCTTTCAGGTTCTGCCTCTCTGAAGCCTTCCCCCGCCCCGACCCCCCGACCCCCCGCCCCAGATGAGGCTGTGCCCCACCCAAATGCCTTCTTTGGACATCTTTTTATTGTGTGTCTGCCCCATTAAACTGTCAGCTCTCTAAGGCCAAAGGGCACAGCACGTCTGAGGGCCCCGCACAGAGCAGGACAAACGGAGGCCTTCTCCTTACACAGGAGAAAAGCAAGTCTCCTCTAGACGAACCGAGTAGCGCACGGAACTGCCGGGTCTCCCGAGTGGTCCACACTCACAGGCGAGTCGACCTTCTCTGCCACCAGAGCCCCTAGGACTTGCTCCAACTCCACCGGGGAAGTGGAAGCTGGGAACCTGCGTTTTCTCTAGGGGACGAGAGAGCTGCGGGAGAGAACGAAGATCCCGCCGGTCCGTGTTCAGGGAGCTCCTCTGACAACCCCAGGATGGCAGTGGGAGCCTCCACCAGCACCCGACACAGAAAGGCATTCATTCATTCGCACGCGCGCGCGCAGAGACACACACTGAGACAGAGACCCAGAGACAAACAAGGACAGTCCCTTCCCAAAGCCCACTGGCCGCTTCCACCTTACCAGGGAAAGACGGCCATCTTCCCAGGCACATGACCGCTTGTTCGGGGGCGGTTGGCCCTTTTCTGCCTTGCAGACCCCGCCCCACCCCGCCCTGGCTGCCATGATTGAGAGGGGCAGTCACTTGTTTCGCAGAGCGCAGGCGCGTTCTTTTCCTGGCGCCATGATTGTGAAGGGCAGTCGCCAGTTGCGCATAACGCAGGCGCGCCGTTCCTCAGCGCCATGATTGTGCGGGGCAGGCTCTCGTCTCGCAGAGCGCTGGTGCGCTGCTCTCTGGCGCCATCGTTGTAAAGGGCTGTCGCCCGCCCCCCAATCGCAGGCGCGCCGGTCCCCCCCGGCGCCATGATTGTGAGGGGCAGTGGGTTTCCTGGCCCACCTGCGCCCTCCAGGTCGGGACGACTCCAGACTTGCCCTAAAATCCAGTGGTTCTCAACCTCCCTAATGCCGCGACCCTTTAATACAGCTCCTCATGGTGTGGTGACCCCCATAAAATTATTTCCATTGCTACGTCGTAACTGTCTGTTGCTGGTGTTATGAATTGTCATGTAAATATGATACGTGTTTTGCGATGGTCTTAGGAGGCCCCTGTAAAAGGGTCGTTCGACCCCCAAAGGGGTCGTGACCCACAGGTGGAGAACTGCTGCAAACGAAGACAGTAACCACAGCAGGGTCGGTGGGATGTAGGGCAGAGGGGAAGAGTCCTAGGTTGGACCTGCCAGTGGTTTTATTTGGGTGGGGTAAGCCACACCCCCTCCCCCAGGCCAACGCTTTTCCCTGGACACATCGCATATCCACCTCCCAGGACAAACCACCAGGGTCTCTTTAGAGACCTTCAACTGGAACTAAACCACATGGGAAAACTGGGGTTAGCTTTTCACCCTACTTGGTAAAGCTGTTTCTATGAAGATGCATATTCTTTTCCACCATAGAACTCATTTCCTCTAGTGTTTTATCTGCTTTAAAAACAAAAACCACAGGATACCCTCCTAAGTTACCATTTAGGCACTCTGCATCTGATCTTGCTATTGACCTCCAAAATAAAAAGCACCCATGGTGAATTGCCCAAGGCTAGTAAATGTCCCTAGCAAGTGGGACCTGACCTTGGTTAATCACAAGGCATCTGATTTGCGTTTTCCCTTTTCATATGTCTTTTATGACAATGAGGTCAGAAAACCACATTCTCAAAAGGGCTCCTCAGGAAAAGGCAAAGGAATATCCTCTCAAACCAGATTGAGTCCTGGTTTCCTCATCAGTGGTGTTAGGATAACTTGGACGTGAAGGTGAAGGGAAATGGTTATGAAATGCCCAGCAAAGGACTAGCACTCAGTTGAAGCTGTGCATCATTAGGCAGCAAAAGAATCATATTGTACCTTGTGTGACACACGCATGTTTGCAGCTTGACAACCTACTACTCTTGAAGGGGCGAACTCTCCTGGGCAGTAATAGAGCTGGAGGCGTAAAGCCATGCAGCTCTGATGGGAGCTTCGCCTTAAGCAGGATTCTCACTCTTAATAAGCAAAGACATTTCCAGCTCTGGGGAACCTCTTGCCTACGGAAAAGCCCAATTCATGCAGAATCATGCAAAAATGCTGGTCTTAAGCACTGGTTATAGGTTATGTGTTAAATGGTGGGATATACCTTCCATGGGACTATTAATTGTAAAAAAGGATCGTATCACAGTATTAACGTTTGGCCAGATACTTTTTAATAAAATCTACTGCTTAACAGTCCTTTTCCTTGATAAATAAAAGATCAAACTAGATTTCCTTTACGGTGAAAAGTTTATTTTGCCTTTTGCCTAGAAACAAAACTAGTGAAAATTAAAGTATAAAAATAAATACAATTTACATTAATGGACATTCCACTTCAAAGTAAAAATAACAAAAATAACAAAAAAATAAATAAAAACTCCGTTAAAACCACAATGTCTGGCACTTCGAGAAAAAGTTGTGAACATTAAAAAACGTGTAAAACACGCAAGCTCTTGTCTTTAAATTAAATAAACACTCAAGTTTCTCGTCCTTAATCTAAAACTAGCTTTAACTTTCTCCAAAACATACTATTTTAGTCATTTGCATTAGTGGACACGAAACTTTTAGTATCTCTTACTGGAAAGACCCACGAGATATGAGCAAGCTGTATCCTGAGTTTTCAGAATGATAAAGCACAAAGTATCATATTAAGAAGATAATTTGATATACTTGGCCTACAAATAACAAATTGGTAACTCAAACATTTTTAACTGTCTTCTAATTTCCTGGTTCATTCATTCAATAAATGATACATCTCAATAAAGAAAATCAAGTTCACACCCAGAGTAGGTTATTACTTTCTGTCTACACCTGGATGTAAAAGTTAAATTCTAAAGAGAATAATCAAAGAAAATCTTTATCTCCACATACTTAAAAGGATATTAGGAATATACATGTCTACATTTTCAAAATACCAGTATCTTTTTAAAATTCAAGTTAGAAAGATTAAATATACACAATCCCAATTTTATATGAGAAGCACAAAGCCCTTTTTGGAAATGATACAGTAAATTAACTGACAGTGCCTTTCATAAAATCATGTTCCCTTGGTAACATTTTTTTGGTTTATATATATATATATATATATATATATATATATTTGGGGGGAAGTGGTTCCACGGCTGGAAATCGAACCCACGCCACAGCGTTGAGAGCGCCGAAGCCTAGTCACTACAACACCGGGGAACCCCCTTGGTTTATATTTTAAATGAATTATGTTAGTGATGCAAAAACCTTAAAAATCAGTGCCTCTTAATGCAGAATTTCAACTAGACAATATCACTATTTCATTTGAAAATTTGAACTTATTATATTATATAGCCCTTTATTCTCTCCTAACTCAAGCATGCTAGAGAAAGCAGACTATGAAGAACCAAAACACACAGACTAAAAAGAAAACAGAACTGCATGCAACACACATCATTCTCCGTTACAGAAAAGCATGGAATGATAATGCATGCCTAGGGGCCACTACAGCCAAGAAAATTGTGCTGTCTTCACCGAAGTTGTCACCCTCCACAGGAAGAGTTTATAACTTAAGAATAATAGAAATGTTTCTAAGAGGACTGCGGTAACTACATTAAACCTACCATTTCTGTAAGACAATCAGCTGATAAGAGGAATGTGTACTTGTGACCAAATGGTGACCCCCCAGCTGCTTGTCAGGCAAATGTGAGGTGGGCCACAATCCGAGGCGAGTGTGCTACCCGTGTGGTAGCCTGTCGGTCCAAGAATATGAACTGAGAGATTAATCAGAGTTCTGACAAAGCCAGGGGAAACAGTCTTCTGCAATAATTTCCCCTTGAACATAACAGTATCTAATTTGCTTATCAAATCAGCATCAGTATGCAGAGATGAAATTTATATTTCAGAACTTAGAATTTATCACACCTGCTTGGTATTTTATAGAAATAAACCCAAATATCCTTTTAAGCTCACAAAAGTTCTCAGCAGACGTAGGGTACATATAACAAACCTATGTTTATAAAGATTAAGTGCAGAGATGAGTCAATTAACTAAATATTAATTTGTCCTCATTCAAACCTAATAGTAAGAGGAATGTGGAGGGGCGGGGAAGGGATGAGCCAGACTGACCCAACTGTCCAGGCAGCTGCTCAGCCCTCCCACGTCTCTGCGTCTGTATAAACAGAGTCCAGGGTTAGGTACAAGGTCCTGTGTAGGGATAGTCACGTGGGTGAAACCCACTCCCTGCTTTTTACCCTAATGAATGTTGTCTTCTTAAATTGTCGCAACATTTGGCCGCTTTCTTTGGATTTTTCCTGCAAATACTCCTAAAAATAAGAGTAAAACTAATATTATTTCTCAATGTTAGTCTTTCTGTAACGATACCATTTAATGAGTGCTTACAATATACCAGGCATTGAGCTAAGAAATACACATGATCACATTTAATCCTTACAGAAAAGAATCTCGAGGTAGAAATTATTACTTCGATTTTAAAGATATTAAATGTGAGACACAGGAGAGTAAGTAGGTTGCTTGCTTAAAAGAGCTAGAAGGACTCTGACACCCAGTTCGACTTGATTTGTTGCTTTCTATAACCATTTTGTATTACTGCCTCCCACATGGCTTTAATTAGCAGTTTCTGAATTTCTTGAGTCAAGCATAAAACATCAAATAAGCAAATATGTTTTAAAACATGAGGTCAAAGATTTAGCAATTTTGTTTGTAAAAACTATAAACAACTTTAAGTGCTTTGCAGAAAACTTTAACACGTTAGAATTCTCCTTCGGTGTAAGTACGATATTCTATCACCATTACAAAAAGGAGTTTCCTATAAATTGTTAAATAAAGGGTTTGTTCTCCAGGTAGATCAAATCAAAGCATAATTTCAAGTCTGTATGGAACATGATCTGGGCCATTAAAAATCTAAGCAGGAAAGAGTTGTCTTTTCAAGAGCAACTAACTATGAATCCCTGTGCTAAGACTCACAGTCAGAATTTTCATCAGTTATATCGCAAATTTTCATTTATGTAAAAGGATAAACTTCTTTAGTCTTTCTCAATCACCTAAATATTTACTCATGTACAAATAAATCTTTAGAAAAAACAGTAAAGAGATTCTGTACTTGTTCAGATACATATTAATTACATGTTAATTCAGGGTTAAGTTCGTTCATACTAATAATTATGTTGCAATGCAATTAAACCCCAAGAGTTCTAAATACTGAACTTCATTGTGTATTATTAACTAAAATGACTTCCAATTCATCTTTACACTGTTGAGTATTACTAAATAAAACCGGTTATTTTGCTTATAGGTTCACGAGACACAAAAAGTGGAGATGAAATGCATGAGAAAACATGAAGACTGGTCACTATGGCAAAGAGATATTAGGCAAAGCAATACTAATTCCTCAATGATTCGTCAACTGACTAGGCTGTAACACTAAGATGGGGAGAAAAGCTGAAAATGTCTTAAAATTCCATATAACCTCTCCAGTACCAGACCTGGTGTCTGCTCTGAGTTCTCCCAGGATCTCTCAAACCAGCTGGTTCTGACTGCCTTGCAATAAGCAGGGTCTTCAATTATATAATCCCCTTAGAAGAACCTACTGACTGTCACTCACGGCGACCTCCAAACGATGACATTTCAAGGATCCTCCATATACGCACAATCAGGAATTAAATTTACTCTATACATGCAAAAGATCAGCAGTCATTTCAAAGTTAAGATCAGTATCTCATTCCTTCTTTGAACTTATGTAAACAAATGGTGATAATGTGAAAAAATTTCTTAGGTTGCTTGTTCCCTCCTGATCTGGAGGAAATCACTTCATAAAAGCTCTAGAAATATGTTAACTCTATATAAATGAGATTAGAACTGATTAATGATTTAATCTTCATCGTCTGGTGATTAATTTAGGTTTCTTTTAAATGCTTAGAAAGCCGTACAGTTAAAGCAAAGCATTGAAAGTATTTTTAACAGATCATGTAATTTTTAGTGAGCTTATTGAAGTGCCTTAACCAAGATACTTAAAACATATTAAGACATTCGCTTAAGAGTTTTGCATTAACTCATCACTGAGTTTGTCTTCTTGCCACCATACACAGAATTTAAAAATAGTTTTTAGTTTGGTCCTTAAATAATCCTCAAATAATGAACATAAAGGGAGATTTAGCTCAAGCTTCTTACTGAGCAAAAAGATTGAGAAAACCAAACTCACCTCTCCCACCTGTCATATTCACACATGACCTTGTGGTTTGAGGGGGAACCATTCCCATGTGTGCAGACACAACATTCCCAGTGACAGAAGCCCCCAACGGAACATGCACCATGCACACATGCGGACATCAGAGCACTGTTCCATCTCACTCATTTATAAAAAGGTTTCTGAATTAAGCATGGATAAATCTGTAAGTTTTTCAGGTTAAAAAGAAAAAAAACAGTGCTTCCATGGGATCATTACAGAAATCAACATTGGAACCACTGTTTTACCAAGATCTGCTGTCACAAGATGCTAGCACAGACGATCACCACAGGAGTGATTGTGAATATGCCAGAGTGATGGCGGCAAGGACAGACGACAGATCCCACGCGTGTGGCCTGCAGCTGTGAACTTGCTTTTGTGAATGGGCTTCGGGAACTCATTGCTACGCACCTGAACCAGGCGCTCTGTTAGGCACTCTGCTCTGTGAAGACTTCTGTCTACTTTGCACAACCCCCTTCACTGATGTCTTAGGGGTTCTGATTGAACATAAAAAAATTGATAAGTCACTTGCATTAAGATCTAAATGTTCAACATTCAAAGAAAGCAACCATTCTGCATCAACTGTTCTTAGCACAAATAAACTCACAAACAATTTAAGTCTCAGACGTGCTCATGTAAAGAAGCTATACCTTCGCTTCAGCAGGAGACTATCACCATGGCTTACACTTTGTTGGAGGATCACTTTGGTGATGCTGAACTTACACACGGATGTTTACAATATTCAATGAGCAACATGGTATGAAATGAAAGGTAAAAACATGCCAACATAAGATGATAATTAAAAAGTGATACACAACAGTACAACAAAGGGTAATCTCTGAACACAGAACTTTAAAGGGTCTTCATACCATAGAAATACAGCATTTGGAAAATAGTGAGCCCTTATAGAAGAGCACTCACTCACGGCCCTCTCAAAGCAAACCCCAACTGCAGTATTTGTTAACACCCACGTGTATGCACTCTTACCCTTGCCTACTAAGCAGCCTGTGAACAGGCGCGTTCTGTCCTTGGTTTGGCTGAAGAACTCTGTTGACAAAGCAAATAAAAAATTAATGCAACAGGATAAATTCCATTTCCCTCCCTTTTTCCTTCAATAGATGAAAGATGGCAACAGTGAGGTGAGCGTCATCTATGCAACAATACAGCTAATATAATACACAGAGCAAAGCGAAATGGGTAAAGCAAATTGATAGAGTACTTATATTTTGTCCAATGAGAGCTCAAGCCTTAGGCTTTTGTCAGGAAACAGATATCCAATATAAGTACTAATCCCTCTGCTTTTAGATCATTTCTTTATATACTTTCCAAAAGCCAATTTTTACTTTCAAACATCTGAGAGAAGAAGCTTCACTCTTCTAAGAGTAGAAAACAGGTCAAAAATTAAGCTAGCTTTCTAAGGCTTTTAAGGAAGTATCAAAGACTCCTGGACTGTTGGCCAAACTCAGGACACACGGGACTCAAACTGCCAGTGGAGACCGTGTGTCCTACAGAAAGCCCCAGTCTAGTCTGACACGTGCCCAGGGACCTCCCCAGGCGTCAATATGGATTGCGACCCTGCGATCCTCCAACTCAACAAGGACTGTTCTACTGATGCAATGTGGGACAAAGTCAACAGAAAAGCAAGCCCAGGATATGCAACATTTTCTTTTATTAAAAAAAAAAAAACATAGCCTCTCACTGAGACTAAGTGGTTTTTCTCACCTTGTTTCAGAAGGGTTTTGTTTAACCAGAAATTTCTTATTTGGCATTCCCATTTCAGCAGCTCTAACACAGTATAAAAATAAGGACACACAAACAGTGTATTTAGAAAGGGAGAACAACATGCTGACAAATGCGATACAGGGTAGTGGGACCAAATCACTCAGAAGTTGTGGCCCACTGACAGACCTATAGCAAGCATAAGGACTACTGCCAGCAAAGAGCAGGTTTGGTAAGACAATTCTTAGGGTATTCTTGGCACTAAGGTTTTCCTCCCATGAAGTTTTCAGGATATTAGAAAAAGGAATACGAGGGCTATCCAGAAAATATTCAGCCATAAATGCTTCTATTTTTCGTATTACACGGCTGGATACTTTCCACTGAATATAAGGATGAACTAGTTTTAAAACTATTTGATTATCTACCAATTATACAAGTTGAACACTGACAAATTTAATAGTTAATACATTTATCTAAAGAGGAAATCAGATTTTATCACCTGATTTTAATAAAACTCATGATAAAAAAGGGGATTTCTATCGTTTAGCTGCAGAAAAGTAAACTGTTCTTTATTTCTAATATGAATATACACACTAACCAACCAATGGCTAAAATTAATTGGTTTGATAATAATAAAATGACTGTAACATGACACATAAAAAACTTACTTCATGTACTTCTTCCTATCAAGAGACTTCTGTGTTGCAGCTGAAAGGGCCACTCGCGGACTTTTCATTTTATCCTTTAAAATGCAAAAGCAACAGGAAGCTTTAGTGGTACCAGTAATACCACCTCATTATCATACGGGATGATCTCAAATTGCATGGGTAAGCAACTCTTACCAGCATTCTGAACCTTAACTTAGTCTTTATCACTGAAGAAGTCTGATTTTTAAAATTATTTTTCCAACGAAATATAAAATTTACTTGTTTTTCTTTTGCCAACCACACTAACATCAGTGATTCAAACCACAGATCTCCAACACTGACATGTTTCAGATTAACTTGGAGCCTGTTTTTGTACTCTGATTTCCGAAAAAGGTCAAAAGCTACATAATAGTTTGAAGGAAATTCCATGAGGAGCAAACGATAGTTTTCTGTTAGCCATCCAAGCAACACTCAGGGCTTCAACTCCAAAATCCAATCATAAAACAATGTGCGATTCTTTCACTAATTCTTTTTAAATCCACCTACAGATGTAAATGCTGCTGGCAATCCTGGGAATTACCTGTAATTAAGAATTGTAGGAAGGATGCTGAAGTCAATAGAGAATGATATTTAGTATCAATTACCCCAAACCCAGAAGAACTTCATTGTGAAATAGTAAGAAATACGTATATATTGGTTCCTACTAATATTTGGTCTTTGATCCAAGTTCCTAGCACAGAGCAAAGCTCCTAAAACCCTTGTAATCTGATAGGGTTGGTAGAAGTATCTTGTGTTCTAGTATTTGGTCTCTGATGTTGGTGCCTGACACAGAGCTCTTAAACCACTGGGATTTTCTGGGTGGCGAGAGGTGTTCTTATGAGGTGACTCTGGGCAGACCCCTGGAAGAGGTATGGTCATCAGAAAGACCAGGCATGATTAGAAGCTTGAAACTTTCAGCCTCACCCCTGTTCTCAAAAGACAGGAGACTGAGTGATCACTGATCATGTCTACATGATGAATCCTCCAGAAAAACTCTAAAGTTCAGAGGACTTCCAAGGTTAGTGAACACACACATGTGCTGGGAAGATGGTCCCAAGTCAATGGGGACAGTATCTCCTGCTCTCAGGACCCTTCTGGACCCTGCCCTATGCACCTCTTAACTGGCCTCTCATTTATTATTATATAATAAACCAGTAAATGTAAGGAAGTGGTTCCTTGAGTTCTGTGAGTCATTCTAGAAAATTATAGACCCGAAGGAGGGTATCATGGGAACCTCAATTTATAGCCATCAGTGAGAAGTACAGGTGACAACCTGGGACAGTATCAGAACTGAACTGAGTTGTGGGACATCCAGCTTGTGGCAAAGAACTAGCCAGGGTGGGGACAAAGCCACACATTGGATGCCAGAAGCATTTTGTGACTGCAGAAGAAACAGAACTTGATTCCCACTCATTCACTCGACAATCAGATGACATACCATTTGCCTGAGCATTCTCTCTTTGCGGGCTTCTCGGTCGTGATGGAGAATGGACATTCTTTCGGTCGCATCCATTACAAAGAATATGTCGTGAATGCTGTACAGGGCAGCTCTCAACTAGGTTCAAAAGAAGAAAATATTGTACCCATGCAAAACGATGAGGTTAGGGTTCAGTAATAGCACATACACTTTATTGAGAACCAAGGCTACAGGGCTCACTGAAATGGACTGCAGCGGCTAAACAAGAGCAGCAGAGCCTCCTGCCTCCTGGACCTGCGGGCCCTGCAGCCTCACCTGAGCCAGCACCCTGTCCTGCAGGGAAGCGTCCTGTGCTGAAACGGCCCCTCTCTTCAATGGTGCTTCGGACTGAAAACTTCTCATGAACTCCATTGTGTCCTGAAAGGCAAAATGCTCCTTCAGAAACTATTGTTCAAGAAAGATTCATGGTCACTGAGTTTCTTCTTGTTCTTTTTCTCAGTCAATCCAACATTTCTAAGAACATAAAATTATTACTTATTAGAAGTCAAACAGCTCTCACTTTAAAGTGAGATGAAAATATACAAACTACTTCATGTATTTTTAAAAATTATCTGAATGAGATTAATAATCAGATTTCTAAAATTGCCTGTTACTGTAACTAAAAAAGGGTTGCTCTGCCTAAGTTTGGAACTAATTTGTCAACTCAGCTATAACAAGACTGACAGAAACTGAGACACGAGTGAAATACAAATAATTCACAACAATCTTACTTTTACAGTCTGCCGAAGTTGCTTCAGTTTATCTGTCTGCATAAGCCTACGAGTAAGAAATCCTTTTGCCACAGCACTTACTCTATTAAATTTTGCTTGTACTTCTGGACTGAAAACCTAGAAAAAAATCAGACAGACACAATATTTTAAGAATCTGAGCATTACAACCACATCTTTTTCTTAATCTATTCCAGTGAACTAAGTTCTTCTCTATATGTATGTTCTGTGTAGTTTCATCTCTAATAAAAGCTAATAAACTCCTTGATGTGTGGCAAAAATATTCATGCTCATTTGTACAGCCTAAGATAATGTAGCTCTTTTAAAAATACAGAGAGAGAGCTAAATAGACAGACAGAAAAAAGACAGCCATATATGAGGACTGTCCAGAAAGCATCCAGCCATGTCACATGAAAGAGGGAGGAAGGTATGGCTGGATTTTTTCCCAGACAGCCCTTGTATGTCGTATATTATTAAGTGTGCCCACCTGAGACCATTTAGTTGTGGCCCTTCCAAGAGGCCTTGTTACTAAGAGTTTGGTCAAGCCACTAGTTGACGATCCCCAGAGGTAGAACGGTGCTTCGTTTACAGACCCAAAGCTATGTTGCAGGGCCGAATTTGTGAACCCTAGAGAAATATACATACAGTATTACACCTGATGTCCCATCGCCAGAATATGCAGAACACTCAAACACTTCTGACAATCACTCAGAATAACAGCTGCCTCTGAAACTGACCCATGTGCAGACTTAAAGTATTTATGGAATTGAAGCTTATGCTTCAGATGGGTCTTTTCACCACAAACAGCATCTCAGGATAACTGACAGCTGAAGATAAGCTCTCACTGAGACTAAAGAATTAGACGCAGTAATTCGAGATCACCCTGCAGATAGCAAATGTGTTTTCATTTGAAGCCTGTCACCTGCTGCATGAATGAACAAAGACTGCCTCTGAGTCAAGTTTCCCAATGCTTTCCTTGCTGAGGTGGCTTTTCTCATGGACACCTGCTCACCACTGCTGATCTGCTATCATTTAACTTTTCGCTAGTTGGGAAGCAGCTGGCAGACAGCAGGGGGTTGGACATGGAATTACTTGAAGAGGAAAGCTACCACTTTCAAGTGTACCAAATGAAATACCTTCCCATGTGATAATTTTTTTCAAATGAAAAAGGACGTTTGCATATTTACCGGAGCTATTAGAACTTGAAGTGTGGAGTGAGTCCACTTGAGACAGCACTGATTCTAGCAAACCGGAGTCATTTGTTCCTCTCCACTGCGCGGCATCCGCATCGTCAGCAGCCACGTCAGGGGCCCCCGCTGCACCCCTCCTCTTCCCTTGGAACAACTTCTCCTGTTCCTCTATTTCCTGCACAGTAACAGGTCGTCATAACGCGCTAGGCATACTAGTACCCTAGTATCAAAATCAACGACTCCTTTAGATTAAGACATGCAGGGGGTGAAATTACAAGTATTCCACACGTGACTACACCCCGCTCCCTACCCTCCAGCCCCGTGCTGTAACACCTCACCTTTCGCAGTCTCGCCTGTTCCCGCTCCTGCTCAGCTATGAGTAGTGACAACTGCTGGGCATGATGCTCTTCCAGCCTCTTCCGCACTTCTTCAAAAGCTAACATCTTGCTTTTTAATGTCTCCTCACCTTCTGAAAAGAAACACATGCCCTCGGATTTAGAAAATCTACAAGTCTAATGTCTGATGTTTTGCATCATCAATTTAAATGATGGTTCTCACCAGAGAGCACTCCTGGATCTGACACAATATAATCAAGATACAGCCAGGTCCCCACTCTGAACCACATTCTCTTGGCCATGCTTCTTACTTCACGCTATCAAACAAAGCCTGCCCTCACTTCCTGATCCACTCGTGCAGCGGATCCCATCGTGATCTGAAGTGAGGAGCACGTTCAGTCTGGACTCCCCTGACTCGACTCAACTTCATGACGAGGGCCCCACTGCCAGAGGGGCTCCCTCCCTCCAAGGCTGCCTGGAGATAGCCCACAACTGTCAGCTTACTTGGAGTTTGGCCTTGGCTGAAGAAAATGACCTCTCCCAAGTTCATGCTCGCATCCAATGTCCCAGTCAACACAGCGGTACAAAGCCCAGTCCCCACACCCCAAAGTGGACCAAGTGAAGGACCACCCACACTCCAGAGTGCCCCGCAGGGGCAGTGGAAGTCTCGCTGAGGCCATGTCACAGCTCACCTTCTCCCTCAGCCCCACCCCTTCTTCCACAGGGGTGAGGGAGTAGGGGGGCTGGTCCCATGAGCAGTCCCACCTCTTCTCACAGAGGACGTCCCAGGCAACAACAACAAAACACTATGGGCACTCCTCAAAACACTATGCTGCTCTGACTCCCTTGTGCCCACTTTGATAACAAACTGACTGTGTCCACTCCCACCACTGCCTCTTGGTTCTGCATACTTCTGGGTTTCAGTGAAGCAGCCTCTAACTATGTCATATGATTGACTTGGAAAATCCAAAATCGGGAAGTTCCCTGTGGTGTAGTGGTTGTCTTCGGTGCTGTCAACGCTGCGGCCTGGGTTCGATTCCCAGCCAGGGGACTACCCACATTTAATAAAAAAAAAAAAAAGGCAGGAGAATCCAAAATCGCTTCCCAGGTTATCAACTGTTGTTTTTATTTGAGTTCTAATTAAGTTGCACAGGTTGTAAATGGTTTGCCCACATCCTATTTTTCCTATAAACCATGTTATTTTTAGCATGCAATTTTATAGAATGTGAAGGGTTTTTTTAGGAAGATATAGATCACATTAGAGCCGAAAAATCTATCATCTAAATACTTAACTTACTTGATCAATACGTCGTCCACATCAGTAATGAAGAATTATGAGCCATGACAACAATGGAAGGAGTAATGAAGACATGTTTTAACAAGTTGTTGTTACTACAACACTGGATGCAACAGAAAGTAATTTGAAATCATTTCTATCAATAAAGACACTACTCTTGAAACACTACTCAAGAGTCTTATTTGTACTATTTTCTCCGAAATTTGATGATAAAAGTGTTTACTGAAGGCCCAACTACACGAAGTCTCATCACACAGGAAATAACAAACTGATGAATATATTCGAAATCATCATTTAAAAGGAAGACATCATAGCCATACACTGGATTCAAACTCTATAAGGAATGTTCCTGCAGTCTTTACCTATATTCTCTATAATACCAAGTAGATTGTGAAAGATTCACAATTTAAATTAAAAACTAATTTAAGAAAGCCTATCAAATAAAATGGCAATAAACTGTAGCTAATTATACACTCTGATAAATGAAGTACCCAAATGAAGAAATGAAAACAATTATTGTTATTTCACAAAATGTCAGTCGTAAGTATTAAACGAGGGTGCCATCTGCTCAGCAGGTGTCAAACACTTCCAAATTTCCTTACCTTTGGAACTGCTTTCTAACATTTGATTCTTGCTGATGCAGACAGATCCCTTCAAGTATCCTTTGTCTGGCAAATGTTGTCTTTCCTGTCCAGCTGTTCCAGTTGTTATGACATAAGGGTAGTTTTCTTTTTGCAAACTGTCAATATCTAAATCAAGTCTCCGTTTAACTTTCTCAAAACTATTATCCAAAAACTGTTCATTTCTACAGGAGACTGTAGGAGTGTCGATGTGCTGTCTGGTATTCTGGTTTTGCATCAGTAAAGGAGATGGGTTTTTAACATCATAAGACTTATTCAGTTCCACCTGTAAATTGCAGGAGTTCTTCTCTAACACACTAGCTGACTTGAGTCCACTCACGTTTCCAAAGTTTTGACTCACTATACACGGACTGGTGGCATACGGCTCATGCAATCTTGGCACTGTAATACATGCATTGTCCATCTTGTATGGTCCTCTTCCATCAGATGTTAACTGACCTTCCACGACAGCAAGTCCATGAATAACTTTATTTTCTAATTGATCTCCTGAAGACTGACATACCTGATTTGATTTACCCAAGGCCACTTCCTGTATGGCTTCAGATGGATTTTTGCTGATATAAACCTTGCTTGAACAAACTTCTGTTAAATCAATTGGCAACTTTGGCACAGTTTCAGGGATGTTTGCTTTTTCATCAGTATCTAGAACAACTGAGTCTACTGACTGTTCTTTTCCTTTAGGACTTAATTCACAGGCATTTATCGGGTTATTTATGAGTATATGACACACTGATGATGGCCTAGACCGTCTTCGATGCATCTGAGGACTCACGCTGGGCTCTGGACTTGGTAATTTGGCATATGAACCAGTAAGACTTTTGATAACATTATTTTCAGTAACAAAAGTGGGAATGACTTTAAAATCAGAATCAGGATCTGAAACAGTGGGATGGCCAGTTCCTACAGGTAGGTCTGCTTTAGAAAAGCTACCTGAAACTGATATATTCGTGCTGCTTGCCTGAGTGGAAGCACCTTGGAGAAGAACATTTGACTTATTAAGGCTTGGTTTGTCAGGAACGACTGAACCACAGTGTTTGCCTATCAACAGGGCCTTCTCCTTTACACACTCAGTCGCCCTAACAGCATCATTTTCTTTGTCTGAATGACTCTCGTTAATACTCCTCTTTGCACTACTTCTGAGACTGCGTCGAGACTGTTCTTTTTCTATATATTCCTTTGACTTTTTCATCAGGCTCTGAAGACTCATGATGTAGGGATCTGAAGCGACTTCTTCCAAAAGTGATGGTTCCTGTCCTTCACTTGCTGGGAAGAGACCATCGGAAATAGGAGTCTCTTGTGGGGACACTGAGGAGGTCTGTAGAGAAGCTTCCTTTTCTGTGGGGCTAACATCTGAACAGTCACACTTCTTCAGAGGATTAAATCCTTCTAAGTTCCTACTTGAGTCTGTCCCATTATATTTAAATTGGTCCCCATTCTCCAATGGTAAAATTCCAGTTATAGTTTCAAATTTTGCTACAGGGGAGTATTCAGTAGGGCTGGGCAAGATACTTGGAAATGCAGCAGGAACATTCAAGCTTCTGACTTCTGAATGAGAGTAAACAGTTTCAGTCTCCCACTCATCAAAATCACTGGCACTCGGCGCTTTCCTAACCTGAAAAGGAAATTTAAAAATTACTATTTCCTCATTGCACAAAAAGCCTCTTTGCTTTTCATTGCTTTCTAAATTGAAACAAATTGGAGATTCAGAGTTCTAGTATTTGAAAAAACACACAAACTACGATGACCTTTTCTATGGTGTCCTACATCACATAGAGCCCCAATTACTATAAATAACATCTATTGAGCACCCTGGTCTATTTACTAAGGATTTTTAAAAAAAGAAATGATCTAATCTGATATAAATATAAACATATGTGCATGTGTATACAGACATATATGTTCACATATCTATGTGTGATTTCATCTTGGAATAGAAGCATTTTCCTTAACTTTCACTGGGTTATATGTTACTAACGTCACCAACTATTCCTCCTATAAGAGCTATCATCTAAGGATAATGATACATAAGATAAACAGCAAGCAGTTAAATGTCTTACATAAATGATTCCCTCTTTAACAAAGACCAACATGCCTGGATATTAAGGGAAAATAATTCGGTAATAAGACTCCTGCCTCCCACATGCTTACTCCAAATTTTAACTAAAATCCTTCTATATAACGATGCAAATTTGTAGTAAATTACAGTTCAGCTATGTATAAATTACTTAAAAATAACATGGCACTCCTGTTTTACCTTACAAATCCCAAGACATGTAATGGTTTCCAGGTACTATGCAATAAACAGCACAACAAGGTGTACTCATTCACCACCTCAGGACCCAAGTAAAACAAAAGGAATACATATTCACGAAATCCACGACTTTAGTCATAGATTTAAGTAAAATAAATTCTTTCCTTAAAATATCTCACATTTCACATTTGTGAGATTCAGCAACTACATTTTTTGTACACCACTAACTAATATGAACCTTTGGTTAGATGATTTAAATAACAACAACAAAAAAATCTTTCATAGAATCATAGCTTTTACAGATGAAACAGACCTTAGAAATCTATCTTTAATATGTAAAATTTCTCTACCTGCATAATTAATTGATTACTCTACAGTTCAACATTATACATGCTTTATTAAAACAGAGAGTTTTCAGACCCAACAATAATCTCATTAGTAATATATTTGATATATTCCCTCAATGGACCAAAAATGATATGCCATTTTTGTTTCAATAATAAAAATTATCCAGTAATTAAAAAACATACAATTATTGTGCTACACATTATATTTTTTAACCTTAATATGAGCAGTAATTATAATCTGCAAATTAAAGTCTACTACCTACAGAGAACTGAAGGCAGCTGTTAATATCTTCAGGTTCACTGTATATGTATCATCTAGCAGAAATTATACAAACCACAAACCCATTAGAATATGAAAAAATAAAAAGATGTAACCAGCAAAACAGTGCTATATATGGCAGAAATTATTTGTTCAATCGAATTCATCTGTTTTTCTTTTTGGTATGACATGATCCAGACCTTAAGACAAATTATTTATATAATTTTAAATTAAGCTAACTAAAAAGTTACAAAAGACATGGATGTGTTTTTAAATGGTTTTAATTAAATCTAAGATGCGTCTAGGCAATTATATTTATCTAATCTAAGTTACATTTGTGTATCTATTATCAGAATTACACCCAAAAATGGGGGCAGTTATCTACAGAGAATGAGAATAAGGTCATTGAGTCAATAGTCTGATGAGTTCAGAGGTAAACTACAATGGCCAATTCTATCATTTTGTCACTGAGAATTCAATGTTTTTAGAGTCATAAGACACAGACAATAAGCAATTATAGTCACTGCAGGGCTCCATTGTCTAAGTATCCTGTGAGTCAAGTACTGGGCATCACTAACAAAGCAAGTGAATTTTCTTTGGAGTAACTGAAATGGAATATCGCAAAGAAAGAAGCTTCCCAAAGAGGACAGTAAAGTATACCAGTAATCAAGTAGTAAGTGCAAACATATTTTTGAAAAATTATTACCAATGCTCGTACAATTACGATTTGTTAATCATTTAAAAGAGCTAAAGTTACACACCTGAACATTTTCAAGAATCTCCTGGACACGAGTCAGTAAAGCTTTCTTCCTATTAACCTGCTTTCTTGCTTCTACATCAAGTGCTTTCTGCTTTTCTTGTTGCATTTCCTTTCTCTTCTCAATGTTAAGCTGCAAAATGTCAAATATGTAATTATTTCTCATAAATATAAAAATACCATAAAATTAGAAAGTAGAAAACACAAAGAATAAAAGTTAACAAAATAAAAAAAGAAACAAAAAAAATAGCATAAAATCAGAATGTTTTGAATCAGAATGATTAAAATTATAGTGAAAGAAATCTGAACAACACTTGCGAGTAAAGACTGGGATGCGGTATGTGAGATCCTCAGAGGGTGATGCAAATGCTCTGTGTGTGCCATATGGCAAAACGCACGACACTCCAACGCTTAAGATCTGTGAATTCTATTGTATATAAATTATTCTCAACTGAAGAGAATGGTAAGGGAAAAAAAAAAAATACCCTGTTCACTTAACAATAGCTCTAAAATGAGAGAGAAAATGAGTCCTTTTAGCCACTACTGCATCTTCCTTGGCAATGTCACACTTCACTGCATCAATTAGATTCTTCTATTTCTAATTTCTAATCGGTGTATATTTTACCTCTTTGCTTCCTCAAAAAAATGTCCAAAGGTCTAATGATAAAATAAACAGATGTTTTATTTGCCTACAAAATCAGATTATATATTTAGTTCTACTTCATCATAACCTCCAATAAAAATATAATGTGCCAAAAAAACTGAAGCATTCTGTTTTCTATAATTCTAAGCATTATAGCTTTTTACAGTGGATTTAACTCTTAAAAGTCCTGAGAAGTTTCATCACTATGTTAAGGAGTTAAGACTTACTTTAGACTTATGCATACGGAAAACATGTCCTAAAAAATTATTCCAAAGTTGCAATATTCTTTTTATCAAATACAACATAAAAATATGAATCAATGTCAATAAACATCAGATTTTGCTTACAAATAAGTAAGCTATAAGGCTCAGACATTTTGGTCCACATTGAACTAATCAAGCAATATGATAGTAGCTGATAAAAATGTTGTTTTAAAATTTTTCTTATTTGCATGGTACCAAAGAATCATCCACAGTCTACTTGCTAATAAAGGGAAACAAAATGTATACCTTTAAAGAGTCACCTGGCAGTTACCACTGAAAAGGCAAGTGTTCAAACTAAGCATCAAAACAGGAAAACTAAACATATAATTTCTGATTTAATTTACTATGAAGTACATAGCATCATCTCCAAAGAATTCTGCCCAAAGTGTTTAACCTACCGCTAATCAAACTTTTAGACCTAATTTCCAGTTTATAGGAACTACAGAGACTAGAGAACAAGTTAAATATCATCATGAAGGATACAATTAGACAAACCCCAAATGTAACACATTCTAGAAGATAACTGGTCTAGTCTCTTAAAATTTCATTATTATAAAATAATAATACTAATAAAAATTTAAAAAGCTTTTCTAAGAGGTAGAGGAACTGTTCTAGATCAAAAGAGATTTAAAAATAACAAGTGGGGGGGGGGCGGTTCCCTGGTGGTGTAAGGGCTAGGTTCCATACTCTCAACACTGCGGCCTGGGATCGATTCCCAGCCAGGCAACCACCGCCCCCAAAAAATAAATAAAAATAACAAGCAAACACTACTTGTGAATTTTGACTGAATCCAGATTGGGGAAAAAAAAGCTATAAAAGACACTTTGAGCACAAATTGAGAAATATGAATATGAACAGACTATTATATGCTATTAAAATTGTTAATTTTCTTGAGGTGTGATAATGGTATTAGGGTTTTATGTAAGAGAATATCCTTATTTTTAGAATATGTTTACCAAAATATTTAGGAGAGAAATGTCATGTATCTACAATTTTCAAATGGCTCAGCAATAAAACAAAAAGAGTAGGTAAATATATATACATACATATACACATATAAAATCACAATGTCAAATATCACAATATATCGTGAATATCACAATAAAGCAAAGATGGCAGAAATGTTAAAAATTGATGACTCTAGTAGATATACAGGTGGTGGTTATACTATCCTTTTAAATTTTATGCATGTTTGAAAATTTAATTACAAAAAGTTGTAGAAATTACTTATCTTTTATCTCCTGTTATACAAGAAAAAAATTAACTCTCTTTCAACAATATTAATTTTCTTATTTGAAATAAAATCACATACATTTAAAAAGTATTCAATCCATATAAGGAGATATGAAAATTGTGTCTTCTTTCTCATCTACATTCTCTTACCCCTCCCCAGAGAAAGACTACAATATCCTTATTTAAAAATCCAAATTGTTAACACATATTACGTCTCATGATCTAGGTAGTGTTCTAAACATTTTAAATGTATTAGTTGGAGTTCCCTGCTGGTGTAGTGGCTTAAGGCTTCAGCACTGGCGCTGTCAGCGCTGCAGCCTGGGTTCAATTCCTGGCCAGGGAACTACCCACATACACACAAAAAAAATGTATTAGTTCATTTAATCCTCAAAACATCTCTATGAGACAGGCATTATTTTTATCTTCATTTAACAAAGAAAGAAAATAGACCTGCAGGTTCACACAGCAGGTAAGGGGCGGAGCAATGATTTGAACCCAGGACAGAAGGCACCAGAGCTGGGCTTTTAAGCCACTACTCCACCTTGCCTCTGAGAGCCCGCTGTATGCGGTGATGTATGGTAGTGTGTGGAGATTCCTCCAGCCCTGCACACTGAGGCCTGCTGTACACATTTTAATGGCATGCATGAGATTTTATGGACTAGCTAAACTAGTCCACTACGGATGGGCATTTAGGTTGTTCATCAATTTTTTGCTATTTTAAACAATGCTGCTATAACCTTGTGACTATTTCTTCAGACACATACATGAGTATAATTGTAAGCTACTCCCCAAACAGAATTGCTGAGTCAAAGGTGATGTACCCTTTTAAATGACAAACACTACCAAATTGCTCACCAAAAAATAAAATCAACTGCTTCTCTCAGAAGTGTATTATAAGTGCCTTTTCCCCAAAACCTAGGGAACACTAGGATCCTGTCAGATCTCTGCCAACCGAGTAGGTAAACAATGCTAACCCATTTTATTTCTTTTTTAAGTTTTTTTTTTTTTTTTTTTTTGCTTTTTGGTATGTGGATAGCTCCCTGACTGGGAATCGAACCCAGGCCGCAGCGCTGACAGGGCCAGCGCCGAAGCCTTAAGCCACTACACCACTAGGGAGCTCCCCCATTTTATTTCTTTAACTATAAGTCAGGCATGTTTTCGCTGTTTATAACCCTTTTGTTTGTTTTTCTGTGAACTGCCTTTGTGGTTCACTATAAAAAAAATAACAAAAATTAAAAAAGGTTATTTAAAAATCAAAGAACGTTTACCAGTGGAGAGAGCACAGGCACTCCACGGAAGCGGATGAGCGAGACGCTCTCAGGCTGGACAGGCAGCAAGCTCTCTGTGGACAGGGACGCTTCTCGGACCCTGGCAAGACTTTCCTCATAGAACTGCTCATATTCCTCCATGTTCCCACGACCACACTACAAAAGAGACAACTGTCATTTCTAACATGCTGAGAAAAATCGATCTTAATTATTTGGCAGATTTTACGGAGCACTGACATAGTCCTAGAATTCGCAATTCCTAGAACTGGCCCTCCCAGAATTTTTTCACTGATCAGGAGCTAAATCTTGAGTATGAAGTAAATGTAGGTCAAGATCCTACCCACGTAAGGCTTGCTTCAAATGTTAAATATTTCTGAACACGTGTAGGTAAAGTAACCTTTAAATGTGATTTGTTTAGAAAAGTACTAAGAACTCACTCACTCACCAGTGAAATCTACTTAAAGGACACAAAGTTTATACCAGTTTCCAATTTTAGATTATAAAATAGAATATATTTTCTTAAGCAGGACTTACCTACACTGCACAAGAAAACTAAATTATACAAAGGTAGAAATGCTTTTCTAGTCAAAAAAAAAAAACCAAAAAAAAAAAAAAACCACAAAAGACAAAAGGGCTATTTAAAGAAAAGATGATATTTACTTTTAAAAATTCTTTTTCTATCATGGAGTTCAAAGTCTATTGCTTGCATATCTTAAAAATATATTATGACTCCATGGTCACTAACCAAATCAGTCAGCAGTAGGGCTCTCGTAATAATTCTATTTTATTATTAAAAATTGAAACCACTGCCAAACTACTTAAAATAATCAGCCCAGTTACTTCACAGTTTCTAGAAAATTGTAATGGTGGCTATGAAAATACAAGCCATCCTGGAAGGATTAGCCACCATATTCATTCATCTCAAGAGTTAAATATTTGATTGCCTGTTTCCATAGCATTATGTCTGGCATTGTTTCCTGTAAAATAAACAAGGGAAAAAAAACCAGGAGATATCAGACTCATAACCAACAAGGGAATGAACTGTGAAAACAGAAACACTAATACAATAACGGTCCCTTTAGTGTTCATTTTAAAACAATTAATTAACAAAAGGGCAGGGAACTTCAATTCATGATGCAGGATATGCAAAGATGAAATAAGACAGAATATGATACTGTTGTTAAGTCTCAAGGTACTTAAAAATTTAGTACACTAAAGTGTCAGGGACAAATTATAGCACAATTTGAAATGAAGAAAAATCATGATTAGACTGACCAACTGGTAGTCTTAATAACTTGTTCCTACCATCCCATCAATTCTAATTATTTCTATAATCAATTTATGCAAAGTGAGTGTTTCATTCCAAAGAAATGGTTCTCTGGAGTGTAAATGAGGTTGTTTTGTACACTTCTATTCATAAAACAAAGTAAAAAACACAACACTTTACTGCATGATAACCATAGCAAGACCTCAATTTTCAGTCTACACTTCAATCTACATTATCATATCTTAACAACCAAAATATGCAGAAGCTAAGATCCAAGAGAAATTCAAATGACCCCATTTTTACTAAAATTCTTCAAAATAGTTTCAACACAATCCATGCATCCAGCATCACAGGGAATGTAAACAGATTCCTCATACAATTAAAGTAATATACTTCCTATGGATATACAGAATGAACTTCTATTTTAAAGTTCTAGGAAATTTAAGTAGATAAAGTATCTTTACGGCAGTAGTTCCAGTTTTCTTTCAACAACCTCATATAGATATGCCTCATTGTTTCAGAAAGTTAACTAAATCAAATTCACATGCCTTAAAGAGTACATGTATGTCATGCATACTGCAGATGTATTTAGCATTACAGCATAACTTACGGCGTATGCTAATGCATTAAATATCCAAATACAAGTGCTAAGATGATGAGTATAAAAATTACCAAGTGATCCCAGAGCATGACTGGATCTTTCTTGTCCTTCGGCCTCCGCTTGTCTGACCCCTCCCTGGACAGCCTGTCCCTAATGATGATCTAAATTAACCCTGCATCAGTCATTCCCATGTTATAGTGCTGCCTCCCAACTTCCATAGCACTTACCACTATCTGAAATTATCTTGTTTATTTCCTTGGGTTTTGTTTGTCTTCCTCCACCAAAACGTAAGCTCCATAAACACAGGTGCTTTTCTCAGTCTTGCTCACCACTGAATCTCCATTACACAGCACAGCGTCAGCACTTGATAAAAGTATTGCATAAATAAATCAGGATGGTTAACTCAAACAATAATGTAAACGAGAAAAAAGATGAGAGCGGACTCTATAGCAAAGAAGCTAGCAAGGAAGTACGGATTCAGAGAACGGTGGTTTCACGGATGACCTTATTCTCCCAGGAACTGGCACCTCTAACCTTCAAAGGCCACCATTTGAGAAAAGTAAGCATGTGCATCCTGTATGATTAAGCAAGAGGGCACTTGGTTTCTCACAACACAATTACCTGTCAGCAGGATTTTATTATAAGGGAGCCTTGACTCCAAGGCCAGTCTAACCACAAATCTCCAGCCCCATACTTCACCATCAGGCATCACTGGCCCACTTGTAGTAACAATGTGTCACCTGCATCAAGTTCAGACTTGCCTTGTCTTCTCCATTTCTACCATGACCCTTCTCCAAATAAGTCTCTTTGCAAAATGGTCCTGCTACCTGCTCCTCACTAGTGCTCTACCAGAAATGTCCCTGCAGAGAGTGGTAAAAGTAGCACAGAACAGCTCTTGCCTTGTTTCCAGATTCTAGATGGTTGTTCACCCCTCCGTCCTCCCAAAGACATAAACTTCTTGTGGAGGCAATAAAGGGGAAGGCTTCTCATTCAGGCACACACTAGCTTTCAGCTCTTGGCAATTCACTTACCATCTCTCTGCCTCAGTCTCCTCATCTGTAAAATAGGGATAATCTCATCTGCCTCAAAGAGAAGTCAATGAACTAATACACATGTGGCCAATTAGTATACTGCAGGACGTGCAGCAAGCATCAATAAACGGGGGCTGCTTTTATTATGCAGATGATGATGATGATGATGATGATGACGACGCCGCCGACGACTTTTATCGCTAGTATGCACTCCTGGAGGGCAGTGACAGTGCTTGGTTCCTGATAAGATTCAAACGTGGACAGGGAGACAACAGCTTCCTCATTTCTGTTTGCAGACCCCTCCCCATTAAATCAATCTCTAGCACCTGCCACTTGCCTAAACGGGGAGTAGAAAACTGGGATCTAAACCAGACGCTAGCAAAGAGTGGGAACACCCTAGCAGCTTTATCCTCATGCTTACGCCCCAGAGAGTCGCGAAGGCGGAGTAAACAGCGCTCCTAGGGGCCTCTGGTCGCGGTAACCCGCGTTCAGAAACGGCCAGCGCACACCCTGGGGACGCCTCCCGCGCCAGCATCGGGGCCCCGTGGTTCAAAGGCCCAATTTCATCAACAGGAGGTGGTTCTCCGGCTCGGGCGGGAGTACGCTTACCCGGGACCCTCTGCTCTCGCCCTGGCGCCCCACGCCCTGCGCCCCCCTCCCCCAGCTCCTCTGATGAGGCTCCCTCCGAGGGCCCACCAGGCGGTGCCATCATCCGAGCATCACCTCGGCGCCGGGCGCCGCCGGCACCAGCGCCCCCGCCTCCCCACACCCGCGCTTTCCAGGGGATGGAGGCCCAGGAGTGCAGCACCGGAGCCCGGGTTCCGCACGGAGACCGCCCGCAGCTCCTCGGGGCGCCAGTGCCACCTCGCCCGGTGGCCTCACAGCCGGGACCCCCTGAGTCAAGCCCCTTCCTCACGCACACACCTGATCTCCTACGGCCCCGTCAGCTTTCCTCCCCTCACCACAGGCCTTGTCAGGAAGCAAACGGCTCAAATGGTACTGACAGAGAGCAGCTCGGTCCACCGCCGCCGCCGCCTCCTCCTCCCCGCCATATTACGGGTTTCAGGCGGCAACGCGGGCTCCTGGCAACGGTCGCCGCCGCCCAGACTCCACCTCTCAGGGCTGGCACTTCCGGTGGTCGCTTCCCGAGCCGTTGAAACGGTTGAGCCGTCAGAAAACTACAGTCCCCGAGGTGCATTGCGCTCCTGGGTACGCGTCCTAGCCCAATGATAGAGGGCGTAGTACTTACGGAGAAGCGCGGTGCACGCCGGGAATCGTAGTCTTCACTGCAAGCTAGCGCCTCTACCATTTCAACTTGGAATAGGAACGCTCCCCAGGTCCGAAGCCCCCTAAAATGTTCCTTGAAGTTGTTTCTTTTTTTCTTGTTTTACTTATGTATAGAGTGACAACCTCTTTTTGTGTGGTCGTTGGAAAACATACGACATTCGCCAAAAGTTTCCTCTGCAAATAAAATATTGCAGAATCCTAAATGTCAAATCCAAGTCTTAAGGCGTCCCTTACCCTTTTGCAAATCAGTGGGAAAATAAGTCCAAGAAAGAAAGGTAAGAGGGTCAAGATGGTAGGAAAAGCCCCGGATGTTTTGCCAACGTTCTCTATCTCAACATGTTACCAGCTCTACAAATTATGGTGTAGTAACTGACCCCTTTCGTTTTCTAACTGGGCTTTACTTTCTGCCTATTTTTACACATGTAAAATGAGAGCTTTAAAAGTGACTGTCACAGGGTGGTTATGAGGAACAACAGATAGTTCTCGCACAGTGCCTGGCTCGGAAGTCCCAATATTAGCCCTTAGGAGAAGTAAAGATCAGGAGGAGATGCAGCAGTGGAAAGTCACTGTCCTAAAACTGGGGTGGCTTGAGTCAGTCTTGACTCTGCCATCAACTGCTCCATTCACTTCACCTCTCCTGGTCTCAGTTTCCACATTTTTTAAATGAATCATTAAAATCCCAGTTTTATAATCCGATTATGCCTCATTTTGCTATGCCCTTCCATTCCCTCAGAATCTGAAAAACCCTTCTAAAGTCAACTGAATTCAGTCTCCTGAGATATCTACCCACTGAGGCTGTTGTGAGAATAAATTAGATAATGCATAAAGCGTTTGCTGGCACAGAACCTGGAACATGAGAAGTGCTCTATAAATGATACCTGCACTCCCTATATTATTTTCCCTCACGAGAATGTAAGCCCCACAAGAGCAGGGACCCTGTAGATCCTGTTCACTGCTGAGTCCTGAGCACCTGGATCAGTGTTTTATTAATAGCATATCCTGACTTTAATAAATAGTCTAAGCATCCTGCCCTTTCAAGGCTCCCTGGGTAGTGTTCTCGAGGACAGAATGAGGGATCCACTAGATTCCTTCCAGTCGTACAAGCATAAAACGGTTCTCTTAACTCTCCCCTTGTGGAGTCTGAAAGCTTGGGTTGAAATCCAGACCCCAGAGCAATCCAAAAGCCACTTTCAGACTTTTGGACTTTTGGAACGTGAGCCTGGAGACTGAGTGCGCCTCGGTGGCCAGCCAGTGGCTCCGCCCCCGTCCTCTGGAGATCCCGGGCCCTGATTGGCTGGACTGCTCGCTCCCTCTCCGGTGGTGGCCGCCGCCGCCGCCATTGTGAGGCGCTAGTCCCCTTGGAGGGTGTCCCTGCGGCGAGTGCCTCGGGCTCTCGCCCTTGCTTCTCGCTCTCTGTCCGGGGAGCCCGGCGGGTCCGGGACTCCCGTCCGTGCCGGTGCGGGCGCCGGCATGTGGCTGTGGGAGGAACAGGGGGGCCTCCTGGGCCCCTTCTCCTTCCTGCTGCTTCTGCTGATGCTGGTGACACGCAGCCCCTTCAATGCCTGCCTCTTCACCGGCAGCCTCTACCTCCTGCTACGCTTCTTCAGCTTTGAGCCTGTGCCCTCCCGCAGGGCCCTGCAAGTGCTCAAGCCCCGGGACCGCGTTTCCGCCATCGCCCACCGCGGCGGCAGCCACGACGCGCCCGAGAACACGCTGGCGGCCATTCGGCAGGTGAGAGCCCCCCCACGCCTCGCGCCCCTCCGCCGCCCCCGGGAGTTTGGACTTCTGCTTGGCCTTCCCAGGGTTCCCCAGGATAGCCTTCCCAGGACCCCGTTCGTCCTCCAGGAGGACTTTCAAGTGGCCCTCCATCCCTCTGAAGTCTGGAAAATAGTCAAGAACGTATGGAACACAGCCAATACTTAGGTATTTGCTTTATACCGGGCACCGCGGAGAGAGCCGTGAACGAGATAGTCAGGGCTCCTGCTTGCACGGAGCTTGCACTGGAGTCGGGGACACAGGCCTTAAGTAATGGTAATGAGACGCTTGAAGAGAGCGAAAAGCGCAGTGAAGAAATAGGGTAATGGTGAAAGTCATGGCCGCGAGGAGGAGTTAATGCCATGTTAGGTGGGGTCATCAGAGATACAGCCTCCCAGAGAGAACTTTGGAACTGAAACCGGGATGATGAGAAAGACCCAGACCTGGATCTGGGGAGGGGAAGCTTGTCCCAGGAAAAGGGAACAGCAATCGCAAAAGTCCTGAAGTGGGAATGGTGTTGGAATGCTCGGGCAACAGAAGAGGCAGTCGTGTGGCCCGATTCCAGGCAACAGAGTGAAGGCTGGTGTGTCAATGAAGGAAGAAATGTGGCCCAGGCTCAGGACAGTGTCCGTCTAAGTGGATCCCCCCTCCAGGAGCTGCCCTTGCCTGTGCTCCGCATTGGCCCCATCATCTCCTTAGCCCTCAAACATACATTCCCGCCCAGACAGCCGTGTCAGCGGGTGGGACTCCTGATAAATTCTGCTCCCCCGCCTCCCCTTTCACAAGGTTCTCCTGACTTCGTATGTATGAATGGCAGCTTGCACTGTAAGAGTGCTTTTTGAGTTGGCTGGGCACTTGCATCTGTGGAAATATATCTGATCCTCTCATTTCTTTGAGACGTTATTTTAACATTGAATGGGTGGGAAGAGTGACTCAAACGTATGGCTCCTTCTAGAATTCAGCCTTCTGATTCCAAGCCCCAGTACACTTTGTCATAGATTAGCATGTGTTTCGGGATGTTGAACACTTGGATTGACTGTCCTCTCTTTGGCTGGGTAAGGACAGACGATATTGTGTAATGAGCAAGTTCCTTAAGTTCTCCCCTGTCCCATTCAGAGTCATGACTAGGGTGTGGCAGGCAAGGCATCCTACCACAGCTCTCTTCACTCTAGTCCTAGCCCTGACCTCAGTTTCCCCATCTGCACAATGGGAATAGTATTAGTATCGACCTAGTAGGTTGTGATTCAGTGAGACAGATTGTCCATATAAAGTGCTAGGCTCATGATAAGACTTACACTGATGTAAGTGCTTTAGGCCAAGAATCTAAAGATGGCTTGATTCTTTAAAATCATCCGAGTGTAAAAGTAAAAAAGTTAAATCTGAAGAAGGAAGGGCGTCTGGAAGGTAGCCTTTAATTTAAAGGAGGGCATCTCACTCTGTATTTATAAACCAAGTTAAACTTCTCTTAGACTTCTTTCCCCTTGGTTCTTTGCAGTGGAAGGGAGACAGAACAGCTCTTGGAGCCTTCTGTTTAAAAAGAAATCTAAAAATACTGAAGAATGTGTTACATTCCAAACTTAAATTCAGAGAGGTCGGATGAAGTAACGGCTACCCAGGAGACAGAAGTGTTGTAAAAAAGAAAGATGATAATTACTATAGGAAAAAAACAATTTAACCGTCACTGGCTTGCATTTCAACTTTCTATATCTTTATGTAAGTTCTTAAAGTATAATTCAATGTTAATTAAGCACAGAAGGTATCTATAAGTACTTACTAGGGCTAGGACTAGAGTAAAAAGAAGTGTCCTGGGGTACCCTGCCTGCCACACCATAGTGGTTTGGCCAGAACATAAATTGTATAAATTGTATTAAATGAGGAAGGATGTATGTGAAATACACCTCCATGTATAGAGTTTCATATTCCTGTTGTGACATAAGGGAATTACAGATAAATTCCATTCATGCCATGTATGTTTAGGTTGAACATGTCTTTGACATATATAATAATGATAAACAAACATTGTGCCAAGTTGATTCCTCTTCTAAAGAGGAAATGAGATGTGGTAATTCAGCTTGTTCAAATATAAGGTCATTATCAGTGAACTTTTTAGCCATAGCAGAATTTAGCTGCTGAATACAGCCTGCAGAAGACAAGGTTGTTCCCTCCCTCTTGACTTTAAAAGAAATATAGAGTTTATTTCCATCAAAAGGTTAAACATAGACTTTATTATATTGTCCAGCAGTTCCACTCCTAGGTATATATCCAAAAGAACTGAAAACAGGTTTCACACTGAAATGTGTACATATATGTTCACAGCATTATTCATAATAGCCAAAAAGTATAAACAACAGAAGTGGCGGTCAGCTAAGGAATGGATAAATTCCATGTGATAGATCTACACGATGGAATATCATTCAGCAAAATAAAAGGAATGAAATCCTGATACGTGTTACACCGTGAAAGAACCTTGAAAACTTTATGCTAAGTGAAAAGTTAGCCACAGAAGGCTGCGGATTACATAATGCTATTAAATAAAATGTCCAGAATAGGGAAATCCACACAGAAGGAAGTAGCTGAGCAGTTGCTAGGTACTGAGGGGTTGGAGGGAAAAATGGGGGCTGACTGGTAGTGGGTATTGAATTTCTTTTGGAGGTGATAAAAAATGTTCAAAAATTGAGCATGGTGATGATTGCACAAGTCTGTGACTACCCTAAAAAACCACTGATTTACACTCTTCAAATAGATGAATAATAGTATGGTATGTGAATAGTATCTCAAAACTTAAGAAGAAAGACATGATTCTGAACTTGGTCAGACTAAAAAATCTCTGCAAAGAAACCACTGCTATCCTGTGATCTAGGGGTATCTGTGGTAATCTGATTTCTATTACTGTATTGCACTATACTGTTTGTTTTCTTGCTAAACTGTTAGTATGGTTTTAAATGTTCTAAGTAAAGACATTTTAATAAAATTGCAGTTTATACAAACTATGTGAAATTTGTATGTTTCAAAGAAAAAAATGCTGTCGTAAGAAATTTCTCTAAATAAATGAAAGATGAGTATGAAGTATATACTAATGTGAATTATAATCAGGAGTTCATCCTTTTGCCTCTAAAGCTGGAATAACAAAAGTATTGGTAAAGAAAGTTGAATGTTGTCATTAGGAGATCTCTGGTCTAAGAAACACTTAATATGGTGGTTCTTTTAGAAAGCTTTTGTTTTGGGCTTTAATAAACTACTCAGAAAAGACAAATACACTCATTCGTCCTAATATTCTTGCTGAATTACTATGTCTCACCATGGTTATTTTTTGAATTGTAGCCAAATAAAGAAGACCCTAATGAATAAAAGTATAATTGAGCCTAATGATAGTACCACCACCAAGAAACAATGATAACTGTGTTACAGTTAAGAATACTGAAAATACAATCTTATTTTATGTTACAGATGCTCACTATGCACTAGTACAGTGCTCGGTGGGGTTTATGGGCACTTAAGCATGTAGCAAATATGCAGAGACCTCTGGGGAATGACCAGGGAAGGATGCACATGAACTTTAAGATGGCACTTAGCTCTGGAGAGGAGGGGGCAGAATTTTAGCTGTATCTGTACTGTCAGTAGTAAAGTCATAGTGGTTAATAGTGCAGCCTCCACATCCTGGTTTGTGTAATCCAGAGCAAACTTCTTACTCTCTCTCAGGTTCCTCATCTGAAAATGAGACCGTCATACAGTAGACTCTCCATTAACCGGAACTCAAGCAACCGGCATGCTCAGATGTTGCCAGTTGCTTGAGAGTTTCCTGGTTGCTTGAGTTCTGGTTAATGGAGAGTCTACTGTAGTACTTACCAAAGGGGGTTGAGGATCAAATGAGTCAGTACATTTAAAGCATTTAGAATAGTGCCTAACAAATAGAAAAGGCTCAGTAAATAATAGGGCAGCGAGAGACTGAAGCAAAGAGGGCAAAATGTTCACTTCTGTTCAGTCATTTTTGCTGTATAAACTTCGCCGGAGGCAAAAGATGACAAAACTGAAGCTGTCCTACTTTAGGCACATCAGGAGAAGGCAGGGCTCTTCGGAAAAGACAATGCTGTGGGGAAATCCAGAAGGCAGCAGGAAAAGAGGAAGAACAGATACAAGAGATGGATAAAAGAAGCCAGAGTCAGCAGTCTACAGGAGCTGGGCAGGGCCGTGAGGACAGGACACTGTGGATGTCACTCATTCACAGGGACGCCAGGAGTCGGAGCCAGCTCAGTGTCCCATAACATTTAATGTTCAAATTCTATTTTTAGATATATTCTAGTTTACCTCATTGAGCTTGTTGGCCGACAACCAGTGCCGTTGTAGTGTCCTCTAAGCAGACTTGGTGTTTTTGCTCATAGAGGATAGAGTTAAACCAACACCTGCCTCATCTTGTTTTTGCCAAAGTAGTGTAAGACTCAGCCTAGGCGGGGGAGTCCTCAGAGGTGCTGACCCAAACACAGTGTGGAGGTGAGCAGTGATGGGTCTAAATATATGTAACTGTAAGCCATCAATGGCCATGTAATTAAAGCAACCACAGAAAAGTTAAGTTCCAGAAGTCTCCCCAGCTGCCACTGTGAGAGTGGTCAGAGTGGAGAAGCTGAAGCTTTGGGGGCATCCCTAGGTATAGATGTTGAAGTAGGGGTAACACCCATGAAAAATAGGACTGGCTTGGGTGCTATTTGGTAAGGAGGGGAAAGGAGTCAGTAAGAGCAGCTGTTGACTTACCCAGCCCTCCTCGTCCTCTTGAGTTTTAGATTGCAAAATGACATCTGTGGCCACTTGACATTAATGTTGTCGATGTTTTTGTTAAGGCAGCTAAGAATGGAGCAACAGGCGTGGAGCTGGACATTGAGTTTACTTCCGACGGGGTTCCTGTCTTAATGCACGATAACACAGTAGACAGGACGACAGATGGCACTGGACGATTGTGTGATTTGACATTTGAACAAATTAGGAAGCTTAATCCTGCAGCAAATCACAGATTAAGGTAAGTGGTTTTTTCGTCACTTAAAACGTACCGTGAGCTTTTGTTGGAGCTCACAGAAAGACCCTGGCACCTTCACATTACATTGTCTGCACCAGGAGAGTTGTTTGGTTGTGTTTTGTTTTGAACTGTACACGTGTTTCCTAAGTAATAAGCAGGTACCAGGAAGGACGGAAATAGGGCGTGGGTGTTTTTCATCTATTCCCACTGAGGCCACATTTGGCCTCAGAATTATTCTCAAGTCAGTACTCTTTCTAGTCATTAACGTGACAATTACTTTGTACTGTCACATAAATTTTACATGTATATGGCTATATACGGAGGGTGCCAAAAAAATGTGTACACACTTTAAGAAAGGAAAAAAACTGAGTATTAAAATGTAATACTCAACATACACCGATAATGAAAAATGAGTCCAAGTCACCTGTGACTTCTACCATTACAAGCGGAGCTCAGAGCCTTACCATCGGTGTGCTGACACTTCTGATGACGGCGAACTGGTGCTTGAGCAACGTGGACCAAAGTGTCCACTTGTATCACCGTGCATGTTGTTTCAGTTTCTTCCGGAAGTACAACCAGTGTCACTGGTTTTCTATGGTACACCACGTCCTTTAAGGTCCTCATAGGTAGAAGTCTAGGGGTGTTAAGTCAGGAGAACGTGGGGGATGCTTATCCTGCGGGGGCATGGAAGCTAAGGTTGGCCAAGGGAAGAGCAGATTCCAATCTCTGTCTAACTCCCAGGGACTAGGCATTGAACAGAATGTCTGGCAGCATTGCCTGCCTGTACTAGTTCAATGATTTAAAAAAAAAACCAAAAAACAAAAAACCAAGCTCTTACATTTGAAATAACATAGTTGAGTTAACATCAGTTAAATCATATAGAGTGAAATTTCATTATGTGAGAAAAGCCAATTTCTTAATGTATTATCAGGTACTTTTCTCTATCAGAAAATTATGTTTTAGGAAATTATTTTAAATAGTTGCACTTAAGTGCACAACACTACAGTCAACAGATTTATGTGTCCCTAGGAATTTCTTCTGCAAAGGTTCCCTTAGGGCAGTTACAATCTGAAAATTAAGTCTCTGAGTTTCCAAAGGTGACATAGGCTCTGCACTTTGGTGAGTAGAGTTACTAATTATATTAGTAATTCAGTGGAAATCCAGTGATTTCCTAAAAATTGAATGACTTGTTGTTGCTGTTCTTGGGTCAAGAGTATCTGTACTTTGGTTTAAGTACATGTGGTTAATTATCCTTGGACTTTGGTATGGCCGAGGAAAGGAAGTTGGGGAAAACACTCTTTGGTTAGGAGACATTTGTCAAATGTCTGACCTCCTAAACTTGGGCCTGTTTTTCCCCTGCAACGTACTATGCCTCTTCCCTCTGACAGGAATGATTTCCCTGATGAAAAGATCCCTACCCTGAGAGAAGCTGTTGCAGAAAGCCTGAACCATAACCTCACAATCTTCTTTGATGTCAAGAGCCATGCAAATAAGGTACAGTTTATGCCACAGACGTCCCTTTTTGAAAAAGACATCTTTAATTGCTTGTCATTTCCAAAATTAACTATATATTTTGTAATTTATGCTTCTTACATTATTTTTACAAATTATATTTGCTAAATGAAAGTGAACAATGCAAAACTCCACATCTTTAAGGAAACAGTAAATTGCAGAAGCTTTTAAACCTTTTAAGCTTTAATGGAACCTTTTAACCATTACTGATACTCTAAAACTAGCACAAAATAGAGGACTCAGGTTTCTTGTGTTCGCATAACGCAGTTACCACAGGTACTAAATGAACAGTAAAGAGACACTTCTTGAACAGACTGCTCAAGGAACCTCATAAAAAGAACTCAGGATTTGGATACAAGACCAGTTGTATCTGGCTGATAAGTTAAGGATCTTAGATGGACAACTATGGACTAAATTTAAAGAGAACTCCTATATTTAAAGCTTCTAATAGCTAATAGGGTATTTATCGTTTCTGTATGATTCCTATCCCTTTTATGTAGTTTTGTTATCTTATAATTTGAGTAATTATACTTTTATCAGAAAATTATTATCATTCAAATATGTGTGTCATTCCTAAATAAAATTTTAGAACATATACTTGTACTCATAAAAACATATTATTGCAATGGAAATCAGTGGGAAAATATAGTTCAGATTACATTTGTTCTCTTATAACCTGCTTTTCAAGAACAAATATTTTTTTCTGTATTTGGACAACTTGGGTATTTTCCCCCAGTAATTGTAATCAGTGAAGGCCATCTGGGGGTTGAGAATTCTGATGATGTTGTGTTGTGTTTTGTTTTTTTAATCCCAGGATATAGTTGAAACCAGTTGTTAAAACCTGAACTATAAGCCTCAGTATGTACTCTCTAACTTTAGAAAACACATACACACTTACACACGTTTTCTATTTTTGAAGAGAAAGCAGAATGGTACTCTGGCTACTTTATCATTCTGCTAAATGACATTTGTTTACTTATAGGTTTTCCAGTTGGTCTGTATCACAGTCACCAGGAATGCCTATTAAAAATAAGGATTCCCAGGCCCTACCACCTAGAGAAGAAATTCTGAAAATATGTAGGCCTGTGAAGTCGAGGAACATGTACTTTTTCATGAGCACATCAGGTTTTGTTGATAACATGGCCCACATTTGGGAACCCTGATAGGTCTTGCATTTCACCCATGGTGGACTGCCCTTCCTGGTATTCTCATAGAATAAGCGTGGGGGTGGGGGAAGAAGAAGAACATCTTCTTTAAAAATCGAGCTATCTCAGCTCTCTGGTTGGGTGCTCACGGTGGTTTGGGCAGGACTGGGTAGAACACGGTGATCTAACTCACCAAAGTGGCGGTAGGTATAAAGGGACAGGTGTTGGCAGCAGATTAGAGACAGGAGAGCACAGTGAGTTTTCAGAGGAAGCTCATACGTACATACTACAGTGTAACCCAACCCTGACAAGCTCCTGTTTCCTCGTGGGCAGAGTGGGAATAACTAAAGAAACTGGCACGTCGGGTTGTGAGAATTAAGTAAACAAGGTCCACGTTGCGCATGTGCTCGTTCCAACAGAAAGAAAATCACTTCGGCTCTCCAGCTCATACTCCGTCACATGAGTGAGTGGGCAACAGGACCTGAATCATTTCTGTGTTCTTGTTTTCTTTTTGTTTTTTCTTTTTTTGGAATGCATTTTGGTGCTTATATTTGGTCAGAGGAATGTGTGACTTTCCAAAAATTAGTGGCATTTTTAACATTATTTAGCAACATTACAGGCAATGGCCAAATCTGCTCGTATGCTAGACGTTAAGAAATGCCAGTACTTTAATTCTACCATTTCCTTTTCATTTATTAGCTGGACTACGAAAAAAAAAAAAAAAAAGAAATTTCTGCTCACCGTGGGGCAAGCTGGGAGACTTCTGCTCTTCCCAGCTCCTCCCTTGTCCCCATTGCTTCTGCCTTCTTATTGGTGGTGGGTGGCGTGCCCTCTCAGTCCCCTGGACTGAAAATCACCCTTTGTCATTCCCAGGATGCTGGGCCTGGGCTTCAGCTGGGAAGGCAATGGGTGATAAAGTGGTCAGTGTAAAAGGACTTTCCTGGTGGCTAACCTAGGGTGTAAGAAAAATATTTTAAAATTTTGCATCCACCCTCCACTGGCCTGTAGTCGGCCATACTTTCCAAAAAAGGAAGGGGTGAGCCTCTCAGCAAGACAGTGAAGTACCCCAGCTCCTTCCTTATCTGCTGTAGATGTGAGCTTAAAAGGTAGCCCAGGGGATAATGGCTTCTACCAGTACTCCTTTCTTTGTCCCATTATGTTAGTGAGCTTCTGAATTATTTGATAGGGTTGTACTTGATACACGAGTATAATAGTCATTGCCTAAAACTGTTACACTTTTACTAGATTTAAAGTGCACGAGTCTTTCTGTTTTACAGGCTACTGATGCTCTAAAGAAAATGTATATGGAGTTTCCTCAACTGTACAATAATAGCATCGTCTGCTCCTTCCTGCCAGAAGTTATCTATAAGGTAGAATTCCAGATTTTTGTTGTACATAATACTATGTTAGTTGGTGGCAATAATAGCAGTGGGCTAAGTGAGCATAAGGTAGATGGCTGTTAAATTGAACTGAATCTGTTAAGAAACTCCTCTTTTTAAATTAACAAAGAAACTTAGAAAGGGGAAGGTACTCATACACCATTTTAAAATACCCTGATTCTTCGTTTGCTCTTTTTTTATTGTTTATAGGCTCATTGAGATGACTTTGCTAAATGTTTTCAGAACAAAAAGAATTACGTAGCTCCATGTCTCACTAAGTAACAGCAGAACATACCTTTGAAAAATAACTCTTAGCCTGGGTTCGATTCCCAGCCAGGAACTAGCCTCCCGACCCCCCAAAAAAACTCTTAATTTGGGAGAATTTAAAATATGCCTGAAAGTACAAGTAACCAGTGAGCCCCGTTCAGCCCAACCCGTCTTGCTTCACCCACCCCTGCACTTCCCTCCCCCAGGGTCATTTTGAAGCAAATCCCAGGCACATCATTTCGTCCATAGAAATTGCATCAAGGATCTCTAAAAAGTGATTCTTTTCTTTTAAAATGTAACCACAGTACCATGATTACATCTGAAACCATGTACAATAAGTCTATAACATCCTTAAATGTCCAGTCAATATATTTTCATTTGCCTTAGAAATTGCATAGATGTTATTTTGCTTTTTATAAATTGCTCATTTGAATCAAGAGCCAATTAAACACTGCATGTTATCATTTTAAATCTTAAAACCTTCAAATTCTCTTTTTTTCACCCACCTTATGATGTACTTATTAAAGAAACCAGGTTGTTTTATAGAGTGTACCCAAGGCTAGATTTTGCCAGTTGTACCCTGATACAATTTTAACACATTTTTCTCCTCTGTAGATTTCCTGTAAATTGGTAGTGAGAGCTAAAGGCTTGATCAGATTAGGTTCCACTATTCTTGGCAAGATAATTTCATAGGTGAGGGTATGTTTCCATCAGAAGGCGTGGCTGATGCTTGCTGCTGTTGGCAGCTACTACTGATGTCACAGGCCAGCTCTGTCAATTTACTAGGGGTTGCAAAATGTTAATATTTTAATTCTACTATTCTATCATTTTTTCATGTATTAGCAAGAATACCTGTGTGAAAAGAAACTTGTCTACTCTTTCGTCACTCAGTAGGCAGATAAATGCTTAATCTTTCTCTAAATTGACCAGTTTCCAAAACAATGAGTTGGTTCTGTAGCATTCTTTAACAGTGACCAATAGAGCATATATTTGAAATTTTACAGTAAGAGTGCAGCTTATCCAGATATAAACTGTCACTGAGATGAACAGGGTCGTGGGGCTTTCAGACATTTGGATCAGTGTTTCCCAAACTTACTTGACCGCAGAGGCCTTTAAAATGTTTGATATGTTCTCCGGAGGAGCGTGGAGAACTGATAAAATTCCACCCTCATCTCCCCGTTTCTCCTTTGCCCTCCTCCCCCTCCCCCGACTTTGTCCTCCTCTCCCCCGCTCCGTTTTCTCTTCACACCCTTCTCACCCTGCTTCCCCACCCCCACAACTCTTGTTCAGCCATTTTCTTTGGAAGGGCTTCATCTCGAAATGATCATAGTTCTGCCCTCATTGAGTTCTAATTACCTCTGGTGAGAATTTAAATCAATACCCAATGGAAAGTTTATTCTTAGGACATTATTAAAACTTGACCCTGAGATTATAATTTTGCTTTTTTTTAATTTTCTCATTTTAAAGACAGGATTGCAGTTCTTTTAGTATTTTGAGGGAAGTGTTCTTATTTCTACTTCTATTTATATTAATTACTTTACATGCATCATTATGATAGAGTACTTATTAGTGGACACAGCAGGCAGGGTACCAGCGATGACCATCTTGTCAGAATGAGTCACTGGCTAAATCTAAAGAGCAGATGAGAGCTACTGGACTTAAGATATTGCCATTGTAATTTGCCACAATTCCTTTTCAGATGAGGCAGACAGATCAGAACGTAGTGACAGCTTTAACTCACAGGCCTTGGAGCCTCAGCTACACGGGAGATGGGAAACCGCGCTATGACGCCGTCTGGAAACAGTCCATGTTTGTGGCCATGGACATTGTGCTCGATTGGAGCCTGCACAATATCTTGTGGTACTTGTGTGGAATTTCAGCTTTCCTCATACAGAAGGATTTTGTGTCCCCGTAAGTTGGCAGGTTTTTGTCTCCTCCTGACCCAGTTCACAGTTCCTGCATACTCTTCCCGGGAAGGAAGGGCGAACAGTGGGCACCCCGGGGGGTTCCCACCACGAAGCCCGTCAGGCCTTTGTGAAGTCAGAACGCCGCTGGCTTCTTACGTGGGAGAGTTCGGGTATATTTTACTGCTTCCAGAACTAACTGATCAAGTATTCTGGTGGTTCTTTGGTGAATTTTAAAGAAAAAATAAACCTGCCAAATGGGGATGAGAGAGACAGAGAGAACATTTCCTGGTGATTGGCTCCCTTTGAAACCCGGCATAGGCCCCAGGGCAGAGCCCCAGGGAACAGGTCCTGGGGCGCCCGCCTCAGCCCTCCCGCCCTTCCTCCCGCCCTTCCTCCCGCCCTCCTCCCTCCCCTCTGGACATCACAGGCTCTGCTCCCTGTCTCCAGAACGTTTCGTTCCCTGGCTTGCTGGCGATCTCAGGATCCTTCTTCGGCAGCTGTGGAGCTGTGTATTTCAGCTGATTATAATTTTAAGTTTCGCATTATCTTAGGCACGAACGCATGCGCGTCACTAGTACTTGGCGTATGCCCGCATCCTTGCGAGGGACTGTGTTAAGGAGCTGAAGAGGCTGTGGTAAAGAAAGCCACGGCCGGCCCTCATGGAGTTTACGGTCAAGTGAAAGAGATGCCAATTAAACAAAAATCCACTAAGTAAAATTGCAGCTAAGGTAAACGCTATGTAGGAGAGCCCAGTGTACATATAACTTGAGCTAGTGGGGGAAGGAGCGGCAGACGTCCCCAAGGAAGTGACAGCAAAGCTAAGATCCGCAGGGTAAGAATTGAGGGGGCGGGGGTGGAGCCCCACGTCAGAGGGAGACACACATGCGGAAGTGCTGTGGGAGGAAGGGGCCTGGTTCCCTCAAGGAAGTGAAAGACAATCCGTATTCTGCAGCACGGGAAGGGAGAGGAGTGTGGGATAAGAGGTGGGGCTGAGCCAGGTCCAGCCCCCAGGAGGGCTGGGACAGCGCCAAGAAGGTTCTCGTGTGGGGTTTTGGAACACCCCCTCTGCAGTACGGGGTGTTCTGAGCACTGTTAGTACTCAGTGAATCCTGTACGCAGTGACCATTACAGATTCCTGGGCCAGCCGGTCATTATCCTAACGGGGCTGCTTCTTCCTCTTTCTCCAGGAACTACTTGAAAAAGTGGTCAGCTAAAGGCATTCATGTTGTTGCTTGGACTGTTAATACCTTCAATGAAAAAAGTTACTATGAATCCCACCTTGATTCCAGCTATATTACCGACAGCATGGTGGAAGACTGTGCATCTCAGTTCTAGACTTTTCCCAAGGAACAAACCATGGCTACAGAATTGCCTGCTGGCCTCATGCAGGGATATTAAAATGCCCTTTGTGCTAGCCCTGTGGGGTCAGGTGGCCACACAAGCGGTAGTTGGTAATTGCATTTTTACCCGAACCAAAGCAAAACCCAGTGTTGCCACCATGCTCCCCGGAATGCCTGAGTTCAACACCATTGCTCTCGAAAACCTGGGTCTGCGAAAAGGCACAATGGCCCCTGCCCAGACCTGGCTGAGGCTACACTGAGACCCAGGGAGGGTAAGCACAGATTGAGTTGTGCACTTGGGGTGCAGATGCAAATGCATGGGAAATGCATGATCACTCAGCGTTGACATTTTAAAACTTGACACACTTAATGTAGTTATTCAAAATGTTTGTATTCAGCTACGTTATCAATGTACTGTAGACGTCAGACTTGTGACTGTACTAATAAAATCATTAAAAGGAGCACAAAGCGAAAACTGTGTGCCCAGCAGCATGTCCTAAGATGCAGGAATCTAGGGAAGCTGCTGTCTGCAGTCCGTGACCAGGGGCATCAGCCTCAGTGTGAAGTGGCCAGGGCAGGGAAGTCTTGACGCCAGCATGTGCGAGTTGTTTATGGAACCCTGCAATACGGGCTACAAGCCACCAGGGGGCAGAGTGCGCTCTTTCAGGCTACTCGACGGCGGGGTCAGACGATTAGAACTGGAGGAAACTTCCCAGACGTCTCGCTTTATCCGTTTGACAGGTGAGAAGCAGCGGAAGGTTGGGGGCTTCCTCAGAAAGAACTCGGGGCGACAGCAGAGCCTGGTCTTAACAATAGCTAACCTCTTACTGTTTGCCAGGAACTCCAGTGGTTGAACGTTACTTAATTCTCTTGCAAAAATCTTAGAGAGCTGTTGAGAAAACTGAGGCACTGCAAAATGACAGTCACTTACGCAGGGTGTCACATTCCTTGGTGCAGGTGGGATTCACATCCAGGTTGGCCTGGCTCAGTCCCTGCTGGCTTTTACAAAGCCCTTGGCTCCCAGCTCCTCCTCACATGAGCTTTGGGGAGTCTTGCTGTGACCTTGAATAGCAATATTTAAAATGAAGTTGAATCTTTAAAATGTCACAAAACCGTCTCTCTCCTCCAGCTGCCTTCCCCCCACCCTCCAGCCACACCTGCAGCCTTGGTCACAGGCCCCCAGCTTAGTCATGACTTGGCTCCTGAGTCCCACAAAGTCATCAGCCTCACATGGCAGCAGGCAGGCCACCAGGCCACACAGCTAGACGCCAGCAAGAAGCAGGCTGTTTTTTGCTAGAGTTGTTACTGGCAGGGGCAAATACAATAGATGGGGCTTGAGATATTTTTCAATCACCATTTACAGAGAAACTTTCCTGAATCTTTAACAGTAGGACAAAGATTTATTCAGTGAATGGAACAGTTATCTAAACTGCATGTACTTCCATGCCACATTAGACTGGAGGGACAGAAGAAAGTGACCCCAAAACATCTGTAGACTGAATTCTCCCTTTGACATACCTTCAAAGACTGCAGTCAACCAGTAGGAAAGGAATTCTGGGGCCAGTGGAGTTAAGGACGTCCCTTCTGTTGTGTGAAGGCCTCTGGAGAGCAGTCTGCTGTCTCTTGACCTTGGTCCCAAATCCATTTTGCTCTTGATTCAGCCATACCCAACTGAGGATTTAGATCCTACGTTAAAGAGGCCCGAGCCTTGAAGAGTGGAGAATTTGGATGAAGAAAGGGGTTAATAAGTACTAATAAACACTAAGGAAAGGCTCAGCATAGGCGTTAAAAACATAGCACTTAGGATCAGAGAAAGCGAAATCTGATTTCCTGATCAACAATTTAACACCTGTAGGACCTTGGGCAAGTTACTTCATTCATTTGTGAAACAGGCAATATTATGAGTACCACCCCAGAGGGTGGCTGGGATGAAATGACAGGACATGTAGAATGCTTGTTAATAACTAATACATATTGACTGCCTAACATGAACTAGACACTTCCAAATGCTCTCCTTGTGTTTGCAACACACCATGAGGGAGGTACCACTGTGATCCCATTTTATACTGAAGGAAACCAAAGCACAGGAAAATTACCAGATTTTGCCATATACAATGTACACCTACATTTTTGGCCCAAACTTTCAGGGGAAAAAAAAATCTTTCAATTTTTTAATTCAAAATTTTATTTGTCTATGTTTAGGTACTTTTTATATTATAAAGTAATTTTTGTTTGTTTCAAAAATTCTTTATGTGGTATGCTAATTCACATACTGATGTGATAAAAATACTTAGAAAACTCTTACATTTGATTTAAATACACTTTTTTATGTCCTTCAATTGAGCCTAGTATGATACTTTGAAAGCTCCTATTTGTTGAATTATTAAATGATTAATGATAATCATTAATATAAATTTTGCTATTTTAAAATTGAACTTAAGAAATGGTTTTATTTATATGTTATAATTTTATTACTGATGGTTATGGTTGGTTGGTACACTTTTTAAAAAATATTTCATTTGTCAATTATAATTTATATTCAATATTATATTAATTTCAGGTGTACAGCATAGTGGTTACACTTATCAGTGATTAGAAATCTCTCTGATAAGTCTACTGCACTCACTGACACCATGCACGGTTATTAATACAATATTGTTTACTATATTCTATAAAGGAATTTTGACATTTACTTTTTAACATACTATGGTACAAGAGATATCATGTAACAAGTAATTACAAAACACAAGGACAGGGACAAGGTATAAGAAATTTTATGTACCGGTAACAAACTTACAATATTTATGCATCACAGAAGGCCAAGAACGCTCTGTCACTGTCAGTATCAGAAGTACTATCGTCTTCAATTTGTGCATCACCAGTGACTTCCGAAGTCACTCTCCGCATCCCGGTGAATTCATCGTCCTCAGTTCCATCCGTTGCACTGCTGGTGCCGCATTTTTTAAACCATTTCACAACCACTTCCTCTTGACATCATTCCACAATCTTAGGATCCAGTCACACACCTGGGCGATGGCTGCTTCCTCGATTCTGCCTGTAGCTGTTCACACCAGCTGACTGCATCTAGGATGTCCACTCTTCCTTCATGAGGGCCTTAAAGGTTTGTTTACAGACACGTCGAGAGGTTGCAAACTGATTATCGTTTTCCAGGGTATTACTTGGCATACGGATATGATTTCTAGAGTTACACATTTCACTTATAAGCATAAATAAAAGAATTAAAAACATTTATATAGGTACAGAATTAGTACTACCTATGTGTAATGTGTATCCTTATTCCCTCACAAATTTGGGCAAAAATGTGCACCTTATGCACAGCCAAATACGGTAAGTAACTTGCCTAAAGTCACACATCAGTAATAGGATGAGGATTCAGGCCCAGATGATATAATTCCAGAGCGCACACCCACCTGCTTATGTCCTGTTCCTACCTGTCACCTAATGGATGCTCAGTAAAATCCGGAAGGAGTGAATTATGGGATATCAGTGTGACCTACCTTGTGGAAACGAGATACAGAGATAGAGTGAGCCGAAAACTTGGGAGTGACGATAAATGATTCAGGATTCAGCAGCAGCAAGTGGTCACCCAAAGTCATGACAGGTAGCATTCTTTCCAAGACCATCATCACCGCACCCTCTGCTCTCAGGACCTTGCAGACAGATACCATCGAAGGGCTACCTCAAAAGGCTTAAATCCACGACTTGATGAAACAATACTCCTTTTCTTATTTGGAGACCGGTGTCTGCAATCCCATTTTGACAAGAATTTCACATGGCGTAAATCAGTATTCTATTATTATTAGATTTAAATTTCTAAATAAAATTACACCTACCATTTCCTAAAGTGGGAATGCAACAGGACAGAACACCACAGCTGTGAGGGAAAGGAATGGTGTGAGTTAATGAAGTCGTCCCAACACCTGTCCACTCAGACCCTTCGCATGGAGTGATAGTGACTGGTAAGGTGATTTGCTTGCTTTGATGAAAAATGCTGAAGATTAATGAATGTGTTTTATTACCAAACTCAATTATGCTCAAAGCCTAATGCTCCACAGAACATGAGGTGTTCAGAAGAGGCTGGCCATCAGCTAGGCACAGAGCTTTTTAAGGGCTGCTGTCCTTGGAGACCATTCATTCAATATCAGCAGAAGAGGGACGTTGTTAGGAATGCAGATTCTCAGAACCCACCCCAGAGGAGAAGCAGGGGCTGTACAGAAGTGGAGACCAGAGATGAAGGTAAATGGAGAGAGAAGCCCTTTGCCTGTGCTAAGTAAGCAAAAACGATGTCTCCAGAGGCTGTTCACGTTTCAGCTCAGAAGCCAAAGAAGCACCAACAGCATTAAGATGACACAGAGGAAGAAAAAGTCCTTCACACATCAATTCCACGGGCTTCCTTCACTGACCCCAACGACAGGTCGTGTCCCACAACTCCCCGGGCTTCTCCTTTACAGCATTTATCACAATTATAATTATTAAGTACTAAGTTCCTTTCTAATCTATTAGTAAGCACAGAGGGCAGAGACTGTGTCGTGTTCACTCTCTTGGCCACCACTTGGCACGTATTTGTTGAATGAATGAATGAACACTACTAGTGACCACTATCAAGAATGGTCAAAAGAAATTAATTCAGTTGATGAAATTAATGAATAAATACCTGAATGAAAAAGTGAATCAATGACTGAACACTTGATTGACTGTTTCAAATGCATCTTAAATGTTTCCTAAATTCAGGTGCAATTAGATTTCGTGATAGTAATTACTTCTCCCCTAATTGCACCTTTATGATGGACCCTTTCATTTTAGGTACAGTCACGTACCTTGTGAATCATTTGTCAAATCTGCAAAAGAATGCTATGTGTGTTTGTATGTGCGTATGTATGTAAAAAGCAGGGTGCCAAAGAAATGCATACACATTTTAAGAGATGTTATCTATGTGTTACTTTTTTTAAGTTGAATTGAATTATGGTAGCAATGTGTAGTATGACATTCGCTCAAAAGATGGCATCAATCAAATGAATGCTAGCGTCACCATGTGACAGGCAGGACAGTCAAAGAAAATGTCATTCGAGGAGTGCAAGACCATTTTGAAGTGGTATTTGAAATTTGAGAACATTGTTTGAGTTTCCCCCACATTGTCCTGACTTAACACCCCTTGACTTCTACCTAGGGGGGACCTTAAAGGACGTGGTATACTGCAGAAAACCAGCTACACGGGTGGTACTTGGGGAAGAGTTTGAAATGACATGTGCAACGACACAAGTAGACACTTCGGTCAATGTTGCACAAGCAGTAGTTCGCTGTCATCAGAAGTGTCTGGACACTGATGGTAACCACTTTGAGCACCTCCTGTAATTGCAGAAGTCAAATATGACTTGTATTCATCTTATCAATATATATTGAGTATTACAATTTTAATAGTTTTTTTTTTCCTTTTTAAAATGTGTATACATTTTTGGTGCCCTGTATATATACATATATATGCATGTGCATATGAATATATACATACATACACATACACACTTATAAGGGCTTTCTGGAAGCCTCTATTTTTCATATTACATGGCCGGATACTTTCCGGACAGCCCTCATATTTTCCACACATCACCACTGGTCTTACGTTTGGTTCAACATAAGACTTTGATGGTCACATATAAAACATCATGGGGCACAGTCCCAGTCCACACCCCACCTCCAACCCCAAAGACTCACGTATTCGATATGCAATGAAAGTTCACAGACAGGTCTCCGGTTGTATTTTACCTTTGGGTAACATGGGATGTTTTAAGTTCAAAGTCATGAACAAAGGCAGGCTTCAGAGCCCTCACTGAGGATCACACTGGACCACTTGCCTTAGCACCAGTTTCCGAACCTTGGTTGGGGGTAGGGAGTCTGGGAGGAGAGACTTCTAAGGACCAATAACTCATATGCACAGCTCTTAAAATACCTCATTCCCACATTTTCCCAGGTTTCTGTGAACGGGTTAAAATATGACAACACTTTATTGGAAAATTCCAAATATTTTTCTCTTGAAAAATCAGCAACAATTCAAGTGTAAAATACTAGCAGGGGATGGCCAATTTACTTCAGTATTTACATGGTGGTCAGCTTCAGCTCCTTGGCAAGTAGTTTGAATTCCCTTCTGGGAAGCTCCAAAAGGCCCAGGTGTCCTAGAAGTTCTTCCCTTTCCATCTACTTTCCTTAGTTGATAGGTGTCTGGTGCCACAATCATCACCAGGCCTTTGGATCATCTTGAACCGAGCGCATAGAGACGTTAGCACAGACACACGCTGCCTCAAGTCTCCAAGGGAAGTACCGCTCCACTTTGCATGCCTTCCTCACCTCTTCCTTTTAAGTTGCCGCAGTTCTCCCCTTGAACGCCCATCTTGGATGCTGTCAGTAAATGCTGTCCCCCAGAAGAGGAATGGGTTTGTCTGTTTCCTCCCAGCATTCACTCCCCTCTGGCATCAGCCACAGATTTTCTTTTAGGAAGCCGCTCCTCCCCAGTCTTTGTCCCTGTCGTCTGTGCGGTTGGTTCCACCCATACCTACAGATGAGGCCTGGGACTCAGATCTGGCCTGTGAAATCATCCCATTTTCAGGGCCCCGGCAATTGGTTCATGAGGGGCACCATCACCCAATCAGATCCAACTAAACACCATGAGAATTCTGGGCCTCCCACTCATTCCCACTAGACTTAAATCTGAGAAGACAGAAGAAGGTGATCAGTCTCACAATTAATTATTAGGAAGAGCCCATTCGAGAAAGGAGGTGACACGTAAATTAATTGAACAGGGAAAAAAAACAGGTTCTGGTGACACCCTGTGAGCCCCAGCTGCTAAAACAAGTATTCAAGGGTTTTTGCTCGAAGCCAGTTTGGGTCAGTTCTTGCAACTGAATGCGTAACGTGTCTGAGCAGTTCTGACCCTCTGCCTTGGGGTATGTCGTCCAGATAAACCTGGTCTTCCTCAGTGCCCGTCTGGTTACTCAACATGAGCGGCATTGTGTTCCCTGACGTGCAGAGTGCTTGCCTGCTGAAAAAGAAGAAACCAGGCTGCCTCATCACTGGAAAATAACGGAGACCCCCCAGGCCCTGCCGCACAGTCGGTAAGATTTGCAAGCCCCTCACTCTTTTTAAGAGAGTGGCATGGCAGTATCTATTAGCATTATCATGGGGATGCCCTGTGGCAGAAATACTTGCAAAAAATAACGGTAACAAAAATGTTCTGTGACACACCGGTTTTAGTCTTTCAAAGGAAACCTGGAAACTCAAATGTCCAGATTCATGCAGACTGAAACAACACCCGAGTTATTAAGCGGGGTGAGGGGGGCGTTAGGATCCCATGTGTATACCACAGCCCCACTTTTGTAATAAACAGATAAAACTGTTAGTAGATGCAGTATGCTTGTAGATGCCTGTGGGGGGCGGGGCAGGGGAGGAGATCTGGAAGAATAAACAAAGCGTTCATCTAGTGGGGTGAGATTTCAGGGCCTTTTATCTCACACTTCTGTACAATTCACACATTCTAGAAAAGACACGTGCGCACTCCGGGAGAACAGCCTTGGCTGTCTGGACCACGACAACCGCAGCACTTAGAACAAGGCCAGGCAGGCAAAGTGCTGAGTGAGTCCTCCTTGATAATGAAAAAATACATATATATGGAAATGGTTAAACACACAAAGGGAGGTGCTCCTACGAGACTGTGCTCCCCTGAGCTGAGGCCCCTGTCACCGGGAGGCAGACCTAGGACAAGGGGATCCCGACGCGACCTTGGGCCTCACCTCCACACCTCTCCTGTGCAGTGCGGATGAGCTGGGGTTTGCTCTCTTCTCCGCATCCTGCAGCTTGGCCAGCTTTTCCATCAGGAACATCTTATCTTTGCCCTCCTGCGAGAAAGGAATGTGACGAGGGAGGCAGGGAGGATGGATGATGGTGTGGGGCTGAGCAGCACATGATGGGAAAAAGAACCACAGAAATGCCGTGTGGTTGTTCAGAGCACAGAGTTTGGAGTCGCCTGGTTCACATGCCACCATGGACCAGCCCTGTGACCTTGGGCAAATCACCTTGCTCTGTAAGCCTCCGTTTCCTTCATTTTAAAACAGAGGGTTCAAGGAACATAGGTGCCCCAGAGGAACCAATTCAGTAAGGATGGTTGTTTAACACTTAGCACAGTGCCAGGCCTCGTGTAAGGGCTCAGCAAATGTTATCTGATGCCATTATGGGATAGAAAAGGAAAGGGTCACAGGGATTTGCATGATTAACAAACATCCAGGGACTTGGACACAGGAGAGCTCAGGGGAAGGGGTGTGGCCAGCCCCAGTCCCAGCCTCTTTGTCTGGGTTCATTGGGAGACAGCATCTGGGTCTTCGTGGTCATCCTCTGGGCAGGGCTCCCAAGCAGGCGGCCTGCTGTGATGACACCATCCAAATGCCTCCCCAGTTTACCTGGCACTGCCCTTACAACCGAGGCTTTAGAATCAAAGCCCCGCCACCACCCTGCCCCATGTTAAGATCTTCCTAAGACTTGTGCAAACCATTCAGAGAACTACATCAGAAAAGTACTGGGATGCTCCTGGGGACAGGCCATAGAAGGAGCATAACCACGGCCTTTCTGTACATTCCAGAAAGAACCAACTCGAGTGATCTGAAGCCCCCAAAGATTCAAGCCGGGGGAGTCCAGCTACTTACCCATCTTCTTAGACATACGAGGTCGGACAATTAATTTCACGAACTCATGTTAGAAAAAGTGCTTCATACCTCACTGCTGAATATCACTACGGTCACCTTCAAAGTACTCCCCTTGGGAAGCTGTGCACCGATGCCAGCCTAGTCCACCCTTCAGAGCAATTTTGGAAGTCTTTTTCTGGAATGGTCATTAGACTTGTTGTTGTACCTTGGAAAGGTTATGACACCTTACTGAGTTGTCTGTGCAGTGCCGCCAACGTAAGCGCACAGTGACAAGTTCGCAAACTTAATGGTCAGATTTGGGGCAGAACAACAGCTCTGATGGCCATTCCAGAAAAAGAGTTCCAAAACTGCTTTGAAAGGTGGGCGAGGCGTTGGCGTCAGTGCACAGCTTCCCAAGGGGAGTACTTCGAAGGTGACCATAGTGATATTCAGCAATGAGGTACGCAGCACTTTTTCTAGGATGAGTTGGCAAAATTAATTGTCAGACCTTGTAAGTGCTCAGGTCATGGTTATGCTGGTATTAAGAAGAGGGAGTCTACGGCCATACCACCCTGAACATGCCCAATCTCGTCTGATCTAGAAGAGGGAACCAGCGCAGTAGCAATGAGCACCCTGTCCCCAGACTGTGGTCTCTAAAAACCATTTCACCAGGACTCTTTGAATACATTGAAGGAATAATTCATTCCTGTTCTGCAACAGGAAATGAAACCTTCCAGAGAGCAAGGAAGCTCCTCAAAGACCCCTGGAGTCATGTCCAAAGAACCCATGACTAATTCTTAATGGGACAGTTGGGGGAATTTGACCATTGACTACATAGTAGAGGGTAGTAAGGCATTATCAAGTGTTCTTTTAGGTGTGATGATTGGTATTGTGGTTATGCTTTTTTTTTTTAAAGTCTGTATCTTTTATGCACACAGAAGTTTTTACAGATAAAATGGTATAAATCTTAGGATTTTCTTTAAAATAATCCAGAGATTTGCAGTGAAGGAATAGTGTAGATGAAATGAGGGTATACAACTGCTGATGGATGTTGGGGCTCGGTGGCGGGCAAGTGGGGGCTCATTGTACTATTCTGTTTTGGAATGCGTTTACAGGTTTCATTACAAAGTGTTAAGAAGCTGGGAGAGTAACAGAGGGGCCAACGGCACTTACGTTAATGATCTGTTCATGGAGCAGCCTGATCATAATCTTCCTTCCCTCTGTGATCTGCCAGTACAGATAGGTGATGATTCTGCAAGGGAAGAAAAGAAAGAAAGGCAGACGCTTCTGCGAGGGTTTTGCAGGCTCTGGATTACAACTGGCTGCGAAGGAACTGGGGTATTTGTTTGCAAACTGCTCTGGTCCAACTGTGCTCCTGAACAACCATGTCTGGTCACGTGAGAGGTTAAGTGCATTATAGCGATGGTCCTCCCCACTCTGCATATGGAATACCTGAGAGACAGGAAGGAGACTCACAGCCCCTCCTCAGATCAGGTCATTGAGCTTCTCTGGGCAGGGGGCCCGACGTCAGTGTTTTTAAAATGAATGTGAATCTAACGTGCGACCGGAATTTGTGAGTCTGGGCAGTGCTATTCCAGCGTCAACGGGATACAACTTTCCTGGGAATTTGTTACGAGGCAGATTCTGGTGCTGAAGGTCTGAGATTCTGCATTTCTAACAAGTTCCCTAGTGCACTGGAAGTTTGAAGAAGCAAGGAGGCCACTGGCAGCTCAGTGCTGGGGAGGGAAGGCCTGGCTGAGAGCCAGGCATCCCTTGCTATGTGAGGAGCTGCAATCCCAGTGCCATCAAGGCTGGCCTTCTGAACAGGGACAGCCACGAGTCAGCCAACCAACAGTGCGTGCAGGAAAACGAGCCCAGTCGTGGCAGACCTGCTTCTCTCACAAGAAGTCAGAAATCAACCTCTTTCTATTTAAAAATGAAAATGCACCATCGTCCGTATCAGTGCTGCCCAAGCCGTTGTGATACCGCACGATCTCAGAAATAATCGCACATCTAACTTCTCACATCCACTCTTTCATTCTATTTTCCTGTTATCTCTTAAGACAGGCAGAGCAGGTAGTGCTTTCTTTTTCATAAAACAGGCACACACACACACACACACACACACACACACCCCAAGAACTAGGATAAGAAGATAACATTATAAATAAATTTTTAAAAACAAGTTCAAGAGCAGAGTCAGGATCGTGCAGAACGCAGAGCTAGGCCACAGCCATTTGCTCTCCCCGCGAAGGTCCCTAAGGCTGTCCACGTGTCGTGTTCAGAAGTGTGTCCCCCGCTAGTTTCCCAAGGCGCCCCACTTACAGCACAATGAGGGTGAGGATGAAAAAGAAGTGCACACTTCCGATGAGGTTCTTATAGATCCACACCACCCACTGGTAGCCGGGCCTGTCACTCAGGGTGTCGATCCAGCTGTAGATGGAGTGAATGAACAGGGGCAGACCTCGAAACGGGCCGCAGTCAGCTGACGGTCTCAGCCTGGTGAAACAAGGGACAGGAAAACATGTCCAGTGGGAGGGGCAGGTATCGTTTGTTCTAGAATCAGGGCGTCCTTTCTGGGCTCGGGGCCCGGAGCCACCCTGCTTGCCTGCCCCACCCGTACCACCCTCCACAGGAAACCCCCAGCCTGAGCCGGTGGGCTTTATACTCATGACCCAACTGCTGCTGGGCGGCGGGGTCACCTGACACACGGTAGCCAATCCGAAAGCCGGGCAGTGCCCTCAGTAGTGCCCTCGCTCAGAGAGAGGGACTGGGGTGATCAGATTCTCTTTCTTAGGAGCTTGAACTTAAGAAATACCAAGAGGGGACCCTGTAATCAATCTGTGGGAGCTGACACTGTGACAGCGCTGGCCGTGTGCAGTCAGGTGTCACGGACATGCAGAAGCGAGAGGGCAACAGGAACGGGTTAGGAGGAGGCAGCAGCAAGGACACCGTGCAAGAGTGGCCTGTCTTGAAGCCACTGGAATTGCCAACAGTCCCCGTTCCACGCAAAGCCTAAAAACTGACCCCCTCGTTTGTCTGTCGGTTCGGTTCATTTAGATGAAGTTCTGTTCTCCTGGCGGGGACATCCGCCTCTCCCCGTGCTGGGGGAGGTGAAGAAGCCGTGTCACTCACGGCTGTGGGCACCTGACTAGGACACAGTCCTTCCCTTGGCCGTAGTGTCTGTTGGTTACCAAGGGAACTTGGCTTGAACACGGTACTGAGCACGTCTTTTTACGCCGATGTTTTGCCATCTGGGGCCTTACTGACCCCCGAGAGTGCCCTTCCCAGGGCTAGCCCACAAGCGAGTCCTTCAGATGCACACGGACCCACTCAGAGCCTACCCCCCACCCCGCCTCCCTATCAAGCTCTCACCACTTGGGTCACTATCTTCCTGCCCCAGTTACCCCAGGGCCAGGTGTTGGGCAACACCAGACAGCACTGGTGCCCCAGCGCCCGCTGAAATAATCCAAACCAACCCATCATGAGCCTGCCTACCTTGCTGTGCCCATTCCTTCCCATGGAAACTCCCAGAAAGGCTCTTGCCTGCATTGTCCCCTCACTCCCTCTGCCTCCTGACCCACCCTGGTGCCTCACCATATGACCGCCCCTGACCGCAGTCATTGCCTGATCTGTTGGCCTCACCGTACCTGAATAATGATAAGAACCCACATTCTAAAACACTCACGCACCCCATCTCTGAGACCTCACCCTAAGGCCGCCATCTCCTACCTCCAGATGGTGATGGCCAGCGTGCACAGGACCCCGGTGAACGACGGGAAAAACAGCAGGAAGATGAAGAAGGTCATCATCTGGGAGGCCCGCCAGGCTTTGCTCGGGGGCTGGAAGTTCATCATCAGGCTGGCCTGAGGACAGAGGACCAGCACCCTGCCATCTGTGGCGCAGGCAGAGGGACCCCAGCCGGGCACCCGCATCCTGACACCCTCCCTGTCCCCTCCCCGCAACCCAATTCCAACCACCACTTGGTCACATGTCACTGAGCCAGGCTGAACGGTTTCAACTCGGGACTGACTCACATTTTTGACGTAAAACATGATGAAAAGAGTGATCATTTGGATAAAGGGCAGCAGAGGGCAGAAGAAGGTCCCGATCCTACGAAGGAGAGAGGGTAAGTGTCAGCGACCAGGGGAGACACGGGGAGTGGGGGCAGATATGGGGCATGGAGGGAGGGGAAAGAAGGCGTGATGGGCTACATCGTGTCCCTCCAACGTTCATGTACTGAAGGAAGCCCTAGCACCTCAGAACGTGCCTGGATTTGGAGACAGGGCACTTAAAGAGGTATGAGGTAAAAGGAGGTGATGAGGGTGGCCCCGATCCAGTCCTCTGAAAAGCAGAGATTGGGACACAGACACACAGAGGGAAGACCCTGTGAGGACACAGGGAGAAGACGGCCATCTGCAGCCAAGGAGAGACATTTCAGAAGGAACTAACTCTGCCAACACCTGACCTGGGACTTTGGGCCCCCTTAACTGTGAGGATAAACTTGTGTTGTCTAAGCAGCCTAGTCTCAGGTTCTTTTTTATGGGGCATCCTAATAACTAACACAGCTTCCACCCCTGCAAACCAGGCGAAGTCCCACCATACCCAGTATCCACAGCTGCTCTCTTCCCAGCTCTGGAAAAGAGACTGCAGAGAACCCCAGCCACACAGCCACGAAACCACCAGATGGCCATCAGCAAGCCCTGAGCTCCGTGTCCCCACGTGCCCGTCCTCCCTCCATGGCACTGGAGGAGGTCGGAGGCCTTGCAGGGACAGGCATTAAAGTGCACCGAGTACAAACGAGGAGGCGTTGCCTCATCTGCTCTCCGCAGGGCTCTGGAGCCCGCGAGAAGAGCTCAGTTTGGTTTGGTGCCGGAGTGGCTGGAACCCCTAACACGTGCCAGCCTCCCATTTTTTGGAGAAAGCAGCAAGCTTGAGACTGAGAGACTGGCCAGATGGCAGCATCTATTAATAGCTCCAAGTGAACAACGGCTTGAGAAGGGACTGATTTTATTTTTCAAGTTACTCGCAATTTCTACCAAAGGACACTGGTTTCTCACTTAAAACTGTAAAGTAGAGACTCCTTTAAGATGTCTTTAAGTTTTAAAAAAGGCAAATAAAAGATAATGTTAGGTAAAAAAAAGAGTACAGGTGATTTGTAGACATGCCACAGAAAATAGGCAGGCTGGTGTACGAACAACGGGAGAAACACTCCCCTCCCCTCATCTCTGCCACCATCCCTAACATCACTCCGTTGCTGTCATTACACGGTCTTCTTTCTAAGCTCATCATCAAAAACCCACCAAGGTTAAATCTATAATTGCTCCAGAGAAAGGAAAAGGAATGTATGTTTTCCATTGTGCTTGTTTACAGTTTATTAATAAAAAGCTTGAAGGCCCAGAAGTAATAATGGCCATCTCTGATTGTAATTCTTCCCGACTTATAAAACATTTCTGAGTCAGGTACTTACTGAGCACTTAGTATATTTGTTTCTCATTTAACCCTCACCTAAACCTGTGAGGTAGGTACTACTATCTCTCCAATGAACAGATTAGAAGACTGTGCAGAGAGAGTTAAGGAACTTGCCCAAAGGCATCCTGTTGACACAACGCTGGTGAAAGGCTTCTTTCTGTAAGCTTCCCCATTGCTAGGAGGTGACCTGGCAGTATGCAAATGCATCTTCTAAACCGCAGGGGGGAAAGTCCTCACTACCTCCAAAAATACATTCACTGACATGAGTGATATTTAGATCAGCCAGGGAAACTTCAAGAATTAGAAAATAAAACACTCCACAGCTGTAGGGCATATTAGAGATTGCCGAACAGTTTTCACAGGGCCTCTAACTTAATCCTCAACACAATTCGAAGGCAGCTATTATTATGCGTGTTTTACAGATGGGGACACGGAGGCTTAGAGAACCTCCGCGACCTCAGTGAGTGGCAGAGCCAGCCCAGGAATCCGCTCCAAGTCCCCTATTTTCAAATCAGCAAGTCCCAAACCCGTGGAATCTGGGAATGTAATGCAGAATTTTGGTCTTAATTACATCCTGTTAACGTAGCTAAGTAAAGAAATGAAAATGGTCACTGGCTATTAGTTTGAGTTTCTAGGTGAGCTTGCAACTAGCTGGCTATTCCCCAAACACACATGGATGTACACACACAGTTGCTAAAACAGTTCACACACCCCAAAGGCTCCAGGGGCCCCATCAGGTGTGAGCATCAGTGAGTGCAGCCGACTACAAAGTAAACTTTTCTATCACGAGAAAGCTAACAACATAAGGGCAACAAGAAATGGCAAATCTATGTGGCAGAGAAAATCGTTGAAGGTGGGGACTGTGGCAAACCTAAGGCGTCAGCCCAGCTCGAGGCTCAGTGGACTGTTACCACAATGGGAGATGGTCTAGAGACCTCTCCGTTTTGGCGGAGAAGCCAGAATTTTAAAATGTTATGTGCAACCTCCTGATTTTTAAATAGTGGTGGTTAAATCTAATTTTTAGAAAAAGCCCTGTGAGAGACAAGCCAAACACATCTGTAGGCCGAATAGGGCCTGAAGGCCTCTGGGTTAGGGTCTTGCTCTGCATTTTTCTTGCCTGAAGTCCTCATAAGAAACAGGGTCACCAGCTCACAGCTGGATTTGGTAGCACCCACACAGCTTTGAAAAGGACAATTCTGGGGCTGGCCACCACAGGCCAAGTCCACAGTCAGGTGGCAGCCACTGAGCACAAGGGAGAGTCTCAAAACTTACCACACCAGAGTTTGTGCGTAGATCAGTTCTAGAACATTCCTGGCAATGTCAAACTCCTGCAAGCCCAGGCTGGTGATAAACTGCATCCCAATGATTCTATAAGAACATTCAGAGTTTAGTATCTAAACCTCCTTCAAAAGATTGCCCCCCAGTCAAGCCGTATGGAATAAACTCATACGCCCCCTTACCAATTTTTGAAAAGTTCTAAGTATAAGAGCATTTTTGAAGAAACAACTGGGAGTACTAAGGGGAAATGGAATGAGCACAACGCATTTAAATGAGAGAGTACAGCTAAAGTGGTTTAAAAAAATTCTCGAGAACATTTGTTATCTTATCGTTTATTTTATCTCACATGCAACTCTTGGCTTATGAAATCTTTTTTTTTTTTTATGACCAAATACACTCAGTCCCTACCAACCCAAATAGAGTACTTTTTTTTTCAATTTTTGATTAGTGCTATCAAATTAATGGTTCTTCCCTGTTTCTAAATCTGCAAGGAGGAAACCAAGGTCTCCATTTACTCTGGGGAAACTTGAAAACACTTTGATTTCTTCCCACAGAGGAGCTGCCAATAAAAATTGCTATTAAAAAAAAACACCCACAAACTTCCCATCTTTATGTTCAGACCCCAGACAGAGGCTAGAATAAAAGTGAACTAGGGCACACGAGGGAGGAATTTTGGCATTCAAAGTACTCATGGGGCAAAGAATCAGCATTGTGTCATGCCCTAGTGTTGCAGAAATATGAAAATGTCTACAAGGGGGTGAGGCGCTCATCGTAGAAATAAATAAACAAACAAAATGAGGACCACACATGCGCCAGTGATGACACTGTCTCAGGTCTGCACGCCTGGGTTCTAAACTAAAACTTGGGACACTGACTAAATGCAATTCAATGAATCATGAGATCAATCACGAGATAAAGCTGAATGTCCTGGCACAGAAAACTGCCAAGACATAACGAGGAGATTAATGAGAGCAAACTCCACAAGGCCGTACAACCCCATTTTTATCTTTGAAAACTATGCAGTACATACACACACACACAAGGCAAAATGTGCCAGAAGAACATGGAGAAATAAACACTAGGATATCACATTAAAATTATCTCCAATGGACAAGATCTCAAATGGCTCTCAGTCTTTGCATTTTATTCTAGAACATTTTTTAAGAGGGAAAGTTGGAAAGGACCAACTGAACCAGATGAACTTTGACAACAGGACTGTCAGGTCAAGGTAAAATTTCAGTTAACTCAGAAAAAGGAAAAAAAAAAAACAAAACCACCACCCAATATCCTGAAGGACAATAGACTGGCGGAGAACAGTGCACGCTTACAGAACGTGAGGGACCCACACTTCCTGTTCAGTCAAGACAAGGGCTCTGGTTACAACTCCAGCTACCAATTACTCAGGATGGACAAATATTTACCTCCTCAGGAACTCTCCCAGGAAGGAATCAGCTAACGAGAACACAAAATCCATTAGAAGGAGCCGGTAGATTTCCTGGCCAATGAGGGTTTCCCAACACTGGAAGGCAAACAAGAGTCCGGGTGTGGAAAAGGGCAGCTGCCTCCACTCAGTTTCCATCTATTCCTGGCACCCCATACTCATGAGGACATGGTTGGTCTGACCGAGTCCTGGGGCCCCCAGAAAAGCAGACGTGCCTTCGGCGGAAACGTATCATTAGACTGAATTTGTTTTCAGGGTATTTACTCCTTCCCTGTGCTTCTTCTTCCCCTATTAAGGCCTGCCCCCATGTGCACCCAAACTTTCCCTTCTCATGCTCTCCTCTTAACACTTTTCATCTTTGTCCTATGCCATCTGAACCCCATTTCTTAGCCAGGCTAATTAGTTTCTTGGGGAGAATAGGAAGCACCAATGGCTAACAATGCCTCCACTCTTTTTGCTTATTAACCTTATGAAAAATCAGTAAGTGCTTGATCAAGAAAGTGGCCTAGAGGTTTAGCAGGCTAGTAGTCAATTTATGTACCTGGTGGTCAGTTACCTCTGCAGAAAATTAGTGCTTTGAGCTGATGGACTAGGAGCTTTTAGATTTGACTGAATGAGGGAAGAAAAGTTTTGGGTGCACAGCCCCAGGATGAATGGATGGATGGATGGATGAAGGATGGATGATGGATGGATGATGGATGGATAGGTGGGTAGACAAATGGATGGATGGATGGATGATGGATGGACAGAAGGATGAATGGACGGACAGATAAATGATGGATGGACAGAAGGATGAATGAATGGATGGATGGATGATGGATGGATAGATGGGTGGGTGGATGGGTGGATGGATGGATGGATGGATGGATGGATAGATGGGAGAATGACATAATATCGACCTTAATATCAACAGAAACTTAAGAAATGTGAGAAACTCAATTCCTCCCTGGTGGCCAAAGGCTAAGAAACCAAAGTTAAGGCAGAACAGCATGGAAATCTCACCTGTTCACCAGCCAGGGCCACAATGCTGAGCCAATAATAACAAAGAATTCCAATGATTGATATTTTCAGAAAGATGTTTCTAAGTAACAGGAGAGAAAACAATGATCATTACCTTCTGTTGTAGTTATTAGTTATTGTTCGCCAATATTTCCTTGTGGGCAGAGAGTAAGATGGGAATTCCTGCCCCCTGTGATGAGTGGGGCCAAGTGGCTACTCCTGATAAATAAGTGATTGTGTCACCTCTAGGCTGGAGCATTTAAATGCCAGTGAGACCCTTCAGCTCTCACCTTTCCCTCTGGAATGGCCATCAGCAAATTCTGAGATGGGTGCTGCTCTCTCAGCCTGGATCGCTGCATAATTAATATGAGCAACCCTCCCCTCCCCTCCCCCACCAATTCAAAATGGACAAATGGCATGAGCAAGAAATACTGTGTTTTAAGCCACTGGGATTTGGGTGAGGGGAGATGTTTGTTACTGCAGCATAACCTAATTTATTCTGACTGATACATCCTCTTTTGGTGCATCTCCTATCTGATTTCACTTATTGTAGCCGTATATGCTAATCATTGAGTGCTGACCATGGACAGAACACTGTGCTAAGCACTTTCTTGAACCATCCCTCTTAATCTTTACAACTCTATCAATCAAGTAGATAGTATTTTATGCCTATTTGAACTATGAGGGAACTGAAGCTCAGAGAGAGGAAATAACTTGTCAAAGGCTACACAGCTTGTTAAGGGTCATGACAAAAATGCAAACTGAGGACCATCTGATGCAACAGCCTGAGCTCCAACCTGGTCACTTTGCCTAAACCAGTACCTGCTGGTTTTAACAGGGATTCAGAATGAGTGTACCAAGAATCCTGTGTTATTAGACCAGTGCGATCCCCAGGCCAGCAGCATCAGCATTATCTATAAACTAGTTGGAAAGGCCCCATCCCAGACCATCTGAATCAGAAACTCAGAAGGGGAACTTAGCAATTCCTCTAGGTAATTCTGAGACATGCTAAAAGTTGAGAACCACCGTGCTGGAGTCCACTGCGAAGTCAGGAAACTGACTCTATCTTACTTAATGCCAGATTCCTCAACTTCTTGCCCAGCACCTAGCCCTGATAGGACCCTCACTATCTCCTGCATTAACAGCACCTGAGTATACTGTGATATTGTGATTTATAAGAAATATGAGAGCTGTCCAGAAAGTATCCAGCTATGTAATAGCAAAGACAGAGGCCTTTACAGCTGGACTTTTTCCCCGGACAGCCCTCGAATGTATTTGGTCTTCGTCCTATAGGTGACACTAAGCTCCTAAAACTCTTGGGATTTTCTAAGCGAGGAGAGCAACAAAGGTTCTATTGCTACGTTCATAAATGACTTTTGGATCTGACCTAGAAGGTGGAACCTTTCAGTCCCACCCCTGACCTCTGGGGCAGGGAGAGGGGTTGGAGACTGAATGGGTCATCACTGGCCAGCGACTGGTGTCTGGAGAGGACAAGGAAGTTCGCCGCGCCCTTCCCCAGGCCTTGCCCTACGTAGCTCTTCCGCACGTCTGTTCCTGAATTACCTCCTTTTATAATAAACTCTAGTGGCCATCTAGTGAGTAAAATGTTTCTTTGAGCTCTGTGAGCCACGCTAACAAATTAATACAACCCGAGGAGGGGGTCCAGGAAGAGGGAACAGCCCGTGCAAGGGTCCAGAGGTGGCTCAGCAGTTTGGGACGTTTGTGAACAGTTAGGCCAGTGAGGCTGACCCGACAGCCGCCGAAAGCACTCCCTCCACCTCCGTTTGGGTGCCTCTTCCTCCCGCAGATGCAGTGGGTACCAGGTGGCCTCATGGAAACACTGCCTGATTTCAGTCCCCACTCAAGTCCTCAGGCAGGAACCTGTGCAGTGTACAGCCTGCCCCTGTGTACATGTTATAACTGGCAACGATGCTACCCAGAGGCTCGTAGCAACTGGGAAAGGAAAGCCCTTACTTCGAGCAGAAGACAGTGTACTCCGGAACTGTCTTTTCTCCCCGCTTTGTGGACTCTGTGGCTATGATTATAACACACACCACACAAACACACCATACCCTTGAAATTCATTCTGGAAACCAGAACTTCCATACTTGAGCGTGACCCCTGCCAGCCCCCAGCCCGCTTCCCTCGGTGAAAAGGGAGGCTGCCCTTGGCAGTGACCGACACCCCCACCCACCGGATCAGAAGGACGTAGACCTCCTGCCGGGGCACGTCGTAGTGCTCCACCAGCCTGAAGGCGGAGTAGAGGCGCGGCACGGCCAGGTTGATGCAGGACACCACGACAGGCAGCAGCAGCACCGCCCCGGGGTCGCTGTGGTTCTCCAGGAACTGCAGGGCATGCAGGGAGAGAAGCCAGAAGCCTGCTGAGCACGGACCCCTCTCTCCGCGCTCAGACGACCCCTCACAACGCGAAAACCCCAGAAGTAGCTCCTCTGAGGTTAGCTATTAAGCGTCCGGTTACTGAGTACTCAGCCTGTGCTAGGCAGTACCCACATGGCTGCCTTATCCTCACGGCAGCCCCGCAGATGGGTAAGAACAGGCTTCACTGACAGCCGGACCGAGGTACAGACAGGTGAAGATGGTGCCCAGTGTCACTCAGCCTGAGCCTGAGCAGCCATTCTGTGACTTTTCTTTCTTTACAAGAGGTCTGGGGCCATGACAATGTGCTCCCTGGCTGCAGGAGCAAAGGCCTGAGTCTGCTAGAGCTACAGCACAAGGGCTTCCCCCCGTGTGGAATTTCTCCTCCCCGCCCGTGTGAATGCAGGGCAGGGGCGCCTCTGCCGGCCCATGCCGCCCCTTTGCGTGGCGTCAGGAGCGGCGCCCCGTTCTTCACGTGGACACCACACCCTGGCGTTGGGCTCGGAGTGGAGCCCGGGCTGGCCTTCTGCCAGGCGTCCTCGGAGTAAAGGATTCCAGTGGATGTAGCTGACCTCCCACAGTCCCTTTTGCCACCCCCAGGCCTGACCCTGCCTCCATCTACCTCTGGATGGTTCTGAAAGCACCACTCGTATTTCTGTGTCTTTAGAGCCACCATAACAAATTCTGTCCCCCTCCCCATGTTGATAAACTGCCACGTAACCCACAGACACGATGCAAGAATTACATGAGAGCAATAAGGCAAGGTCTGGCCCCTAAATGACACAGCCGGTGCACCAATCACATGCAATTGTGATTGCCCCTTAATGTGACCCATGACCCTGGCTGGGAAAGGTCCCACTCACACCTGGACCACGGCCCGCCTTCACTGCAGGTGGGCATGGGGAAAACCTGGGTGAAGAAGACGCTCAGCAGTCTCCCTTCCAGCTATAGCTGCCCAGCCACAGCTTCCGTCCTAGGGAGGCAATGCCGGGACCCCAGGACTCAGCTTCCCCTCTTTCAGGGCATACCTTAATACGGTTAATGGCAAACCCATGGGGTCGTGTAATCCCACCACACTTCCTTGCTGACTTCTCCTTCACTTACTCATCCATTTGGTTGAGCACCTACTATGTACCAGGTATCGGGCCAGGTGCCTGGTTAGTCTTTTGAAGAAGCAGACGCATAAACAGCTATTTTTCAATGCTGCAATGTGACAAGTGTACAAAAACAAGTTTGCAGAGGGAGAAGCACCTAATGCAGCCTAGGGAGGGTGGTGGTGGTGAGAGAAGGCTTCCTGGAGGAAGTGACACCCATGCTGAGGTCTAGAGGGAGAAATGGAGGCGTTTGTAAGATGAAGGCAGATCACGGGGTGCAGAATAAACTGTTTCCCATCTAGAGATGAGGGAAAGCATGCTGTGTTCAGGGAACTATGGACACACCATTTAGTGCTGCTGGTGTGGCATATGGGAGGTTGTGGGGTGCTGAGGTAGAGATGTGGGCAGGGGTCAGATCATAAAAGATCTACCCATCACACCACAAAGGATAGGTTTTTATGTGCTGGGTAATGGGGAGCCATTAAAGAAAGTGACATAATCAGATCAACCTGTACCACAACTCTAGAGGTGAGCCAACTGGCTACATTTAGCCCCATTTTGCACAGGAGAAAGCTAACACCTACAGGAAAACAGTACTTTGGCCAGGCCACCCAGCTAACTAACTAATCTCAGAGTTCCTAACACTAACAACCCCCCCCCACAAGAAAAAAACCCAATTAATATTCCTCCATTACCCTCCAGTCCTGAGCACTAACTACAAAGCCAGGTATGATCATTCCCATTTTACAGGTGAGGCATCTGGGGCTGGGAAAGATGACGTCACGATACTCATCACGTGTCTACACAGTGCCGGGAGCTGCGGGAGGCACCAGGGGTGTAGTAACACTACAGGAAGAAACCGGAACTGGATCCCATCTCTCCACCAGCCCAGAGCTTGTCACTCTTAAGTTGTGCACCCAGGTCACCTGGGGGCATTGTTTTGACGCAGATTCTGAGTCCCTGGACTGAGGGAGGGCGCTGAGATTTTGCATTTTCTGACCAGTATCCAGCTGCCGCCGGTGCTGCTGGCCACGAGCCCGGCTGGCGTTTGCGTGGCAGGCTCTCCTCCACTCTCCACTCCAGCGTCCCGTCCCTTCCCCGGCTCCCTGGGGCTCCCGTCTCCCCAGTTACCTCTAAGTTGTTCCCAGCCAGGTAATACACAGCCGCACAGCAGGCAATGGCCACTCCGGTAGAGACAAGCCAGGCTGCCAGGTGGGCAGACAGGCGGGTCAGCCGCTGACCGAGTGTTAACTTGACATTCTCCTGACGGATCTCTGACAGGTTCTCCTACAGACACAAGGAGGTCAAGTTTGCCCACAGACCCCTTCCCACTGTAAGCAAAGACGTCCCCCAGCCCCAGGTGAACTCTCTACTCCCAGAGACACAAACGTGGCCCAAATCCACAGGCGAGAGAGAGGGCAAGTCCACAATGAACATGGATTATGGGAGACACAGGGGGAACATCTCAGGTGGGCAAGAACCCCCATCACCACACCATTTCGCTACAGCGTCACAGGCACCAGGCTTCATGAGTATTTTTTTCTGAGTTTTGGGGTTCTGTTTTGTTTTTCTGGCCAATCTCATGGGCGGGCAGTAAAAACCCAGTCCGTGATTACCTGAAGGGAAGTTACGGACACACGGAAAGGAGGGAAGGAGACTGGACCAGAAGGTGCTGGGAAAAGCAAGACTGCCTCACCCGTATCTCGGTGCTAAGGTTCTTGCGTTTCAGCTCCACAGCTCTCTTGTGCGTGACAGTGAAGTCCCAGCAGAAAATAAGTTTGGCGATCCCTCTGGAGTAAATGTGAGGATTAATGAAGTTGCTCCGGAAGTACCTGGCCATGCTGCGGGGGGGGCAGAAACCGAGATATCCAGGGGTTATTCGGACAAGCACTGGGGAGTGCAGGGATTAAGACGGAGGGACGTCCTGCCATGCACGGAGCAAGGCGACCTGGAGGAGTTAACACCAAGTTCTAATCGCGAACATAATGGCTCAGCGCACCGGCTGCAGAGTCTGACAAGCCCGACTTGCCACCCCGGATTGCCATCTTAACTATCCCGAGCCTCAGTTTCCACATCTACATAATGTGATAATAGTACCCCCCAGCAGAGTTTTTATGACAGGTGTGTTAGTTTCCTGTAGCGGCTGTAACAAACTGTCCCCAACTTAGTGGCTTAAAAACAACACAAATGTATTCTCTCACTGGAGGTCGGAAATCAGAAAACGGGTCTAAAATCAAGGGGTTGGCTGGATGGTGTGTTCTGGAAGCTCTAGCAGAGAATCTGTTCACCGGCCTGCCCACCTTCTAGGGGCCACCTGCGTCCCTTGGTTTGTGACCCCTGCCTCCATCTTCAAAGCCAGCAGAGCTCTCTCTGATGTTGACCCTCCTGCTTCTCACTTACAAGGGACCCTTGTGATTATATCTGTCCCACCTGGATCATCTAGGACAATCTCCCCATTTTAAGATCCTTAACTTTTTACTGAAGAGGCTTTCTTTTCCCCATTGTAAATTTTTCACTCCTTTGTCAAAAATTATCTATCCATCTATTTGTGGGTTTATTTCTGGGTTTTCGATTTTGTTCCATTGGTCTGTGTGTCCGTTTTTCTGCCAGTACCAAGCTGTCTTGGGAGTGCAAACTGGTACAGCCGCTATGGAGGACAGTATGGAGATTCCTCAAAAAACTAGGAATAGAGTTTCCACGTGACCCAGCAATCCCACTTCTGGGTATCCACCCCCAAATTTGAAAACCTCCGTCTGCAAAGACATATATACCCCAATGTTCATTGCAGCACTATTCACAGTGGCCGATCATGGAAATAGCCCAAGTGTCCTCTGATAGACGACTGGCTAAAGCAGCTGTGGTCCATATACACAATGGACTGTCACTCAGCCCTAAGAAAAGCTGAACTAGGGCCATTTGTGACAATAGGGATGGACCTTGAGACCATCATGCAAAGCGAAATGGGCCAGACAGAAAAAATCCAAGAACCATATGATTTCACTCATCTGTGGAACACAAAGCTGAAAGCAATGAAGCAGCAAAAACTCAAGGACACAATCAGTAGTGTAGTGGTTAGTGGTTATCTGAGGGTATGGGTGGAGGGGGGTGGGAGAGAAGGGACAGGGTCTCAAATATATGTTGATGGGAAGAGAACTGAGTCTGGGTGATGAACACATAACACAACACACAGACGATGTGCTATAAAATTGTACACCTGGAACCTATGTAATTTTTCTAACCAATGTCAACCCAATACATTTAACAATAATAAAAAAAAAAATACCCTTAACTTAATCACATCTGCAAAGTCCCTTTTGCTGATAAGGTAACTCATGCACAGGTCTTGGGGATTAGGATGTGGACATTGGTGGGGTGGGTGCAGGTCTAGAGGGTATTATTTAGCCTCTGGAAGAGTCAGAGTATTGCTTAGAACAGTAAGCACTCAATAAAGGCAACTGCTATTATCATGAAGATATTAGGAGGACTCAACGAAATCAGGCCCAGGATACATACATGCTGAATAAAAAAGTAGACATTACCATTCTCAAAATTTCCACCCCTGAGTAACTGCAGCTTAGGAGGCATTCCCTAGTTTGACAGAACAAAATTTCATTTTACTTTAAATTATTGTACTGCCAAGAAGGTTGGTATAGGCTCCACTGTATCCCCTAAAAGTTCGTACGTTGATGTCCTAGCCCCCACTACTTCTAAATGTGATGGTATTTGCATATAGTGTCTTTGGCTTAAAATGAGGTCTTTAAATTGAGGACCCGAATTCGATATGACTGGTGTCCTTATAAGAACAGACAGAGGGAAGACCATGTGAGGACATGGGGAGAAGATGGCCATCTACAGGCCAAGGACAGAGACCTCAGGATGCATCAACACTGCCAATACCTTAATCCTGGATTTCAAGCCTCCAGAACTTGAGAAAATCAATTTCTGTTGTTTAAGCGCCACCCCCACCCCCACCCCCACAGTCAGTGGTACTTCGTTACTGCAGACCTAGCAAACTAATATAGCGGTTGAACACCTGTCCCCACCCTTTGACAACTGTCAATTGTCCATTCAAGTCCTCCGTCTATATAACTACTTGAGTCACTGCATTCTTAGGCGTGGACTGATGGATTTCTTTAAAAGCACACGAAAACCTCTCTCTCTGTTCAAACCCGTATTTTATGTTGTAGGACAAGAAATGATCAGATAGATTACAGAGAATCTTTTTCCTGGGTAACTTTCGAGCCTCTTGAATTTTGTCTAAATCTACAAGGAGCTTAGAATTTGGGACACTTGTACCTGAACAGCAAACTGAAAAAGCAGATGGTCAAACAGGCTCCAACTGTGAAGATATAGGCCAGCTGCATGTTGTAGGATGGCCCGCTGTCCCCGTGCTGGACTGTAGAATTGGTGTAAAAGCCATAGTACATCACTGTGTCCCTAAAATAACCCTGAAAGGAACAATAAGCCCTAGGTCAGGTGTGTCTCTTGAGAAAACAATGAATGACTACGGTCAGCATAGCTGACCCCTTTCATCTACAAGAAATTTGGACGAGTCAATTGAGATGTTTTGTTTGTAGGGAAGGGGGGTCCAAAGCCCCTGAGAACCTACACATTTTATCATTAGGCTCTCGGAATTGGAAAAGCATGCATCCCAAACCAATGTAGCTTTACAATAGAGGGACTCAGCTGTCACCACCTAAACCCAATGAAGTGAAGCCCAACTAGAGCAGAATGCGCATTGAAGAAATTCACAGGGAAATGTCCTGATGTCTGTAACCTACTATAAATTGCCTCCAAAAATATAAGATAAAACAAATAGGGCAAAATGTTAATAATTTTAAAGCTCCACAGTGTGTGTGTGTGTGTGCGCGTAGGGGGTTATTACACAACTATTTTCTGTATGTTTGAATTTTTCATAATAAAATGTTTTGTATATACAAATACACGAAATAAACGTAGTAATGAGGAAAAAAAAGAAATTTATACAATAACTCTATTGAAATGCATCTATCCCAAAGGAATGTATTTTTTAAACAGAAAAAGGAAAGACAATGGGAAAACCCTTACTTTGAACTTTCCACTAGAAAAGTCAGCAAACTTTTCCTGTAAAGAGCTAGATAGTAGGTATCTTTGGCTTGGCCAGCCAACATGGCAGCCGCAGCAGTAATCAACTGTCGACACAGCGGAAAACCTGCACAGACATGCACACAAATGACTGTGGCTGTGTTCCAAAAGAACATTATTTATGGACGCTGGAATTTGAATTTCATATTATTTTCATGTTTCACAAAATGTTCTTTTGACTTTTTTCATGCATTTAAAAGTGTAGGAACTGGGAAAGAGTAAATGAAGCAATTTATGTATTGCTAAGATCAGGATCTGAGTGTGTTCTTATCCTCATTCTTTATGAAGAAACCTAGGCCCAGAGATATTAAGACACTTGCCCAAGGTCACAAGCTAACACAGGGTTCTGACTTGATCATGGTGCATTGTTTTAAAATCTTGTTTAATTTCCAGCATTGAAAAATGGAGCTGATTTCTTATTTTTCTTAAACAATTATAAAAAACCTGGCAGCAAAAAAATAAAAAAACTGTATGAACCAATATTAGTTCGCAGGCTGATCAAAAAACAGGTAGCCGGAATTTAGCTCTTGGACTGTAGTTTGGCAACCCCTGGTCGACAGAATATCAATGGCAGAAATCGCTTCTAGAAGGTGAATTCATAAGGCAGGGGCTATGTGCCATGGTAAAGAGCTGGCTAAACAAGTTAGGGTTGCTATTAAATAGAATAATGTGGATCTATATAGATATCCAAGACATACAGTGGAGCAAAAATGATACAAAACAAGAGGTGTAGTACCCATCCTCTTTTTATTTTAAAACAATGTCTGTCTGTCTGTCTATCTTTCTATCTATCTAGCCATCCATCCATCCATCTACCTATGTATGTATCTATGTATGGGAAGAAAACCAGTGAACAAAGACATCTTCTGACCTGGGAGTCAGACAAGGGAAGAATAGTAAAATGGATATTCTCTGAGTTTGTTCTTTTTTATAGTAGAAATTTTTCCAAGAAAGGATTGTATTTTGTAGAAAAAATAAAAATAAAAAAGGGAGAAAATGAGATCTATGAACACCAACCTAGGTAGATATCCATCATACATTAGGCAAAGAAAGCAAGTCATAGGCAGTACAGATGAATAATTCCTCTTTTGTGGAAGAAGAGAAAAGGATGCACATGTACGTGCATATATAGGCTGTCCGGAAAGTCTCCAGCTGTGTAATATGAAAAAGAGAGGCATTTATGGCTGGATTTTTTCCAGACAGCCCTCGTATGTGTCCCTACGTGCACAGAGAAAAGGATTCTGAGCCACACACACCGTGACCTCTGGAGACAGAAATTCTACCATGTCGTGTATATGTTACTTTTGGGGGAAAGAGAGAACATTATTTAAACACCCACTCTTCCCATCAGTTGACTCCCAGGAAAAATGAGAGGTCTGGAATGGTGACCAGCAAGGGGTCTCTGGGTTTCCGGACGGTGAAGTGCAGGCCGGGCAATGGAGTGCTTACCGCCCCCGTGAGAAATTCCAGTCCGCTGAACTGAAGGGTGTTCCTTCCGCCCACAGTAAACTGAGGGATTATGATGAAGCTGAAGGTCACAATGAACGAGAAAATGTTGAACTTCAAAAGCCACCTCAGAAAGTTGAAATAGGACAGGACGCTGGTTCCGAACTTGCCCCCGATGACCTTGAGCGTCTTCTGCCACAGGCTGATGACACTGAGCAGCTCCGACAGGCTGTTCTTGGATCTCCGGTAGGCCTGGGGTGAGGGCGCAAAGCAAGGGGCTAGACACTTGCTTAACAAATAGCTCCAGGTCCCACGACAGCAAAAACTGTCACCGTTTTTAGAGCATAGCAATGTGCCAGGCAGTCTGATGAGCACATTTGCAAAGGTCATCTCATGAATCCACAACCCACTAACATGAGTGCTGCTGTGATTACCTTCCCAGGTGTCCTGTTGAAGGTGACACCTACAGTGGCTAAACGGCCCCAAAAACTCAGACATTCGAATGCCCCGCCTGGCTTTCAGTGAAACAGCCCTGAACTTGGGCTCCTCTTCCCCGTGAGTCCCCGTTCATCCCATTTGGAAAGGCTGACTTACTGGAGAAATGGCGTTCAGACACTGAGCACAGCAGTTGAGCTCAAGGGCACGATGGGACTGCTTACTTTTCTCTTTGTCAACCATTTTCCTGTGGACAACAGCAGAAGAAAGCGAGAAATACCAATGCTGGAATGCATTCATTCCCAAAATATGTACAGAGGAGCACCTATGACACGCCAGACACAGTCCCCGGTGCAGAGAAGGAGACCCGTTTCCCTGCCTTGTGGAGCTGACACCCGGTGGAAGACAAAGACAATATAAACATAATAACAGAATGGGTCAACAATACAAGATATTAAAAGGTGGTTTGTATTATGGAAAAGAAAATGAAAAAACAGAGCAGGGTGGGGACATGGGACACGCTGGAGTAGAGATCCTGCTAGTTTGAAATAGAGCGACATTTAAGCCAAGTCTTCAAGGAGGGCAGAGGTTAGTCGTACGGATAAGGGACTGTCCCAGACAGACGAGCAGGGAACAGTGAACTCCAAGCCCCAAGGAGCCTGGGATGGCTGGAATTTTCTATTCCAGGATGTCATCCCACATTGCGATTAGTCCCTTGTCTCTGTAGTCTCCGTGGACTCCCCTCATTTGTGATGACCTTGACAGTTCTGAGGAGTACTGGTCAGGTATGATGCTGAGTTGGGATGTGCCTGATTTTTGTCTCTGGTTAGCTGGGGGTAATGGGATTTAGGAGACTGCCCCAGAAGGGATGTGTCCTTATCCCATGACTTATCTCAGGGAGGGTGTCAACCTTGATCACCTGGCTGAGGTAGTCTGAGCTGGGAGTCACCTCTGGGAAGTTCCTTGCCCCACGTGCCACACTCTACACTACTGTAGAAGCTGGTCACGAAGCACGGTAGGGAAAGGAAGACCAGCACAGATTATGTGGCATTCTTCTGTAGAAAGACAGTCTCTTCCCTTGAGTTTATTTATTTCTCATCTTTCTAAGATGGGGCAAAAGTAGAAGATTAAGATTTGCATGCAATCTGGGATCAAAGAAAAGCTTTTGGTCCATACCTGAGGCTCCGTTTCTCTTCCATGGTCCTCGGCTGATTCCTGATGGCTTTAATTCTGTCTCGAGCCGTCATGGATATCAGAGATGCAATTAACTTTTGTCCTGGGGAAGAAAATAAATGGAGTTTAATGTTGTTTCATTTTTTCTTTCCTTTTAACAGGATCTATGCATGCGTGACCCCCGGGTCACAAATAAAAACGGGATGACAGCATGCATCTGGGTTAAACTTCAAGGTCAAAGCAAAGGATACTTTACATGCAATTCCAAATTCATGTTTTCCTTTTTCCACAACAAAAACACGTTGAGCAAGGCCACGAAGACCCTGCACGTTTGGCCTCACAGGTGTGGAGTGTGGGGCGTAAATAGGACTAAACTCAATAGGTAATAAAAAGGAAGTGTTTGGCAGAGCACCAGACAACACAAAACGAGCTTGATCAAGGTCAACTCCTTTTTAGGTGCTCGAGGCTCTCAAAGTGACCCGTCCTCGGTTTCTGGCATCCTCAGGTCATCTACCAAACCTTCAACCCACTCGATGTCTTATAACCAAAAGCCCTGTGGACCACCTGGAAGCCTTCTCTGCTCTCATCCTAGCTCAGTCTTTGCCCCAGCACCTTGCTACCTTGAATGTTTTCATGTGAAGGACAAGGAGTGTCCACGCCCACGCTCTCCGGGCTACGAAGGGTCTGAGGGAACGGTTCACTCAAAGGTATCAAAAACCGTAACCCCGGCTTGGCCTTCCTGTCACTCCCGTGACTGAAAATCGGAGCGTCTGTCCCGTCGATGTCATATGTGGACGAGGTCCTGCTGAAGCTCCAGTTCACTGGCGTCTTTTCCAGCACAATCTGATTAGAGGATAGACACCTTTGGACCCCAGATGGAGTGGTGTCAATCTCGATGACGGTGTCATTCGCTTGGTCATCAGACAGCATCTCGTGCCTCCTGCACGCCCAATCCTGCGCTGGCGTGGGCTCTCACGACCTCTCGTAGCAGTCAGGCCGAGAACCGCCGTGAAAAGTGGTGACAATCACAGAGGGACTCCCAGTACGCATTTTTGTCCACGCCAAGATAAGCTCACCAAAGCCAGCCCCACAGAGGTCACCCCAGAACTCCCCACATCTACACCAGAGGCGTCTCCTAGGAGGAGTGTTTTCCTAAAGAAAGTTCTGTCTCCGTAGCTAGGTAAGAAGCCGGAAACAGAATCCTTCCTCAAAGACAGTGGATTCTAGAAACACGAGGCCGAGAGTCTTCCAAATGACTCCTAATTAAAGGGGAAGATTTTCTTTTCAGTTTGGTGCCTCTGGCCTAAAACTCACATTTTATACGCCCACGTAAGTCCGGTTTTTAGCGAGGAAGTGATCGTGTCCTGACCGCCCTGGTGGCCGGCCGTTCGTCGCCTCCCATAGCCACCCTCTGCGCTTCCCCACCGGCAGACGCTGCCCCTCCTGTGCGGGCGCCGCGCTGTCTCCCGGCTGCCTCTGCGGCGAAGGGTGGCCCCGTGGCCCCATTCTGGCCGATGAGACACATGCTCTCCGGGAATGTTCTTTCAAAGGTGTAAGCTTGCCTGGTTTCACCTTTTGTTCGTCAGCATTTCTCCTTCTTCCGGACAAGAGCCACCGTTTTGAAAACAAGAGGACAAATACTCACCTACAAATGACGGTGGAGACAAGCTGTGTAGGAGCCTCTGTCCTAGACAGCATCTTGGGCAGAGCTGCTGTACAAACTTCGGACTTATTCCCTCCACACTCCTTGTTATGTGACAGAAATAAGTCCCTTTATTGCTAAGCCAATGTCCTGTGTTAGTGCCAGGTACCTAATTCCTAGCCTGGTGACCTGATTTGGAAATCACCCCAGCCAAGTTTATTTAATACTTGGAGAAACTGAAGCACAGAGAAACGAAGTGACCTGCCCCTCCTCATCACACCCTCATTAAATGTCAGGATTGGACTAGAACTATCTACTCCTTCCCCCAACAATGATAAATAACAGTAGTGATACCTGCCACTTGCTCCAGGCCAACTACTCAGAGTATATCATTTAATTTTCATAATCATCCTATGAAGGAGGCACTATAATGAACCCCATTTTATAGATAAGAAAACTGAGGCCCACACAGGTCATTTGCCTGAGGTCACAGAACCAGCAGATCTGAGGGTCAAACTCAGGTATGTCTAGCCCCAAAGCAGGGCCTCGTAACCACTCCACCCCGGCCCCTTCCTATAACAAGATGCTGACGTATCATTCACTCTTTCATAAATAAGTGAATATTCCTGAGTGCCCACTACGTGCCAGGTGCTTCCTAGGTGCCCAGCGGAGTCATGCTTTACGAGGGGGCTGTCAACCCACTAATCGTAGGTGGTGCAGGAATGAAAACCAGCGTGAAGCAAAATGGCGATGAGAGCCAGGTCCGTCCGTGTCCCCTACTTCTTTACTTCTCTCTGCCTTCTGGGAGCCCTCCTTTACTAGGGGCCCCGAACCTCACACCGGCTACATCGAGCAGCCTGGTGAAGTTAAGGCGTTTCTTCTCCCCGGCGGGCCCAGCCATTCTCTGTTTCGGTGGAACCAGACGGAGATTGTGGCCCCGTGGTTTTCCCTTCCAAGCAGCATGAGTGAAGCCTGGTGGACGATCCATTTCTCCTCGGGTGGGCTCTTAAGAAAGAGGCTAATGTGGGCGACATAGGCTAGGGGGCCTGAAGTGAGAGATACTGCAGGTGTAAGTCACGGAGCGCCTCCAGGCAACCTGGGTTTATTTCTTGGTGTTCACAGATTTGCTTCGAGGCCCCCACATTCCCAGCCTCTCACCTGCGTTGCTTTGTTTTTACCCCTCGGTCTTTGCCTTTGATCAGGACACAGTGATCCTCACAGAGCTTCCCGACTGATTTCAAAGCCTCCAGTCTTTCACCATCCAATGCTTCTACCCTCTGCCATCCCTAATAATTACATAATGATTCAGAAAAATTCTGATGGGTGCCCCGCCACCTCACCAGCGCGCCTTTGCCACGCGATGGGCACGTGACCCAACCTTCTTTCCAATAGTAAAAATGATCGGTCCCCGTGTAGGCATGTGCCCCGAATACAGAGTCTTTCCTCAACATGGACTAACAGACCCACAGAGCCAGAAACATCCTGACGAGGATGCTGAGCTGAGAGCGTGTATCTGGACCTGCTATTGGTCATGCTCTCTGGCCTGCGGAGAAGACCTGGCTGTGGCTGAGACAGAGCAGGTGAAGCTTAAAGAGAAGCCAAGTCAAGCACAGAAGAGAAATGGGTGGAGAAAAAGAGAGTTAGGTAAGCCTGAGCCCCTGGCTTCCGTTCAGACTTAGAGGCCTTGGTCCTACGACTCGTTGAACAACTTAATCCAACAGGTATCTCTGAGCAGCTGCTGTGTGCCAGGCACTGCACGGGTGCCAGCAGGTAGTTCAATCTTCAGTTCACCATTTTTCCCACGGCCTCCCCCTCCCCGACAAGCCAACACATTCACTTCAAGCCAGTGTGGGTTGGGTTTCTATCACTTGTAACCAGAAGAGCCCTAATGAAGAACCCTGATGTCCTGAGGTGACAAAACTCTGCATGTCTGAGAGAAAATCCCATTTGATAACCTTAGGAAGTACTGCTCAGCTACCACACCAGAGGCTAACAGGAAATGGCAATGTCTGCATTGCCTTGAACCTTCCTTCTCTAGCACTGAGTTTTTGGTCACTTGGCATTTAAAACTTACCTTGGGGTGACATGTGCCAATCACCTCCAGACAGTGGGTTTCCATAAGCAGGGCCAGGGCTACTGTCACCCACATAAGCAGGGTTCACTGGAATGAAGAAGCAAGAGACATGGCCATTAATCCCACCACGTTAGAGGTTACCGAGCACATAACAGTCCATAAAGACAGACCTTGACCTTGAGGTTCTAACAGATTAGTGATTAAACACCTGGGTGGAAACTAGGACACAAATACAAAAACAATGCTATTAAATACAAACAGCCTCGATGGATGGCTTTCATTTGACGACAAGCCATAATTAAAAACAGTGGTTACTCTGAGACCCAGGACGTACCTATACATACAGGGGCTGCCCAGAAAGTATCCAGCCATGTAATATGAAAAACAGAGGCATCGGTGGCTGGATTTTTTCTGGGCAGCCCTCATATACAACTAAAAACAAAAACAAGTGTCACAAAAACAATACATCGCTGGGCTACATAAACAGCAACCTGATATATTATTCTTTTCGATTTCATTTTAAAAAATTAATTTCACGACTTGTTAATGGGCTACAATTCAGAAAAGTATTTGTCTAGTGGTGAAAAGGTGGAACCCTTTTCTGGTAGTGAAAATTATTCTGCAGGACACCATGTTGACGGATACATGGCATTATACATTTGTCCAAACCCACAGAATGAATGCCAAGAGGGAACGCTGATGTAAACTGTGGACATGGAGTGACAATGACACGTCAAGGTAGGTTCATCAACGGTAGCAAATGTACCACTCTGGTGGGGGAGCTTGCTGATGGGGGAGAGGTCCTGGGGGCTGGGGGTATACAGGAAATTTCTGTTGTCCTCGCTTCAACTTGACTATGAACCTAAAACTTCTCTTAAAAAAAACATTCTTGAATTAAAAAAAAAATGAAGCAAAAAGACTTGTGCAGATGGTTACAGAGGTTCCTTCCAGTTCTAGCATTTCAGGAGCCATACAAATGAACTTGAAACCGGACACGATTTTCTTAGGGACCGAGCCCAGTCTCAGCACCTCCATGACAGGGTCACATTTCACTATATTTTTATTCAACCCGCGGTAAACATTAAAGGCTAAAGTCAACAGAGAAAACGGAGCCCGTTTTGATGGCGGCGTGCACAGACTTACACTGCAGGAAGTTCTGGGGCTCCTCGCCGCGGATCAGTCCCCGGATTTACCACTTACTAGCTGTGTGCCTTTGGGCATGTGACTTGACCTCTCTGAGCTTCACTATCTTAGTCTCTAAAACAGAGGTAATATCTTTTTTTCACTACTGGCCCCCTCCCATGAAACATGAATACTACAAGTAGACGGTACGTCCGTTCATGTACAGTTTGCGAATCTGTGCTTCTCTCTGTATAAAAAGACAAAAGCTTTTTTCCTGGCCTTTCAAGAACACACGTTCGTCCCTTGGGATTGATCTCGGCGACCTGAGGTTTGGAGTAGCCCGAATGCCCGTTTCTATGCAAATGTGTGACAGTGTGCGAGGAAACACACCCCCTCCCTTCCTCGGCCTGTTTCAAACTCTTCCCCACCTGCCCCCTCCGGGCTGAGCAATCCTCCATCTGCACCAACCAGGGCTTGCCTCCCCCCTCCCCATTATTCTGTTCCTGGCTGAACACCCACCCTTTTCTGGCCCCACGGGCTCTGCATTCCCCTAACACTGACTCCTGTGGAACGAACTGGCTTCCCCTCCAAGCAAAAGTCCCTTTTTCCTCTGAGAAGGGAAGAACCGGTAGCATTGCCTCTGCCTCCCCGAGCTAAACCTTGACCCACAGCAGATGCCGAACACGTGATTCCCCACACATAATGGTCTGCCCGCTGATGTCCTAAAGTCCCAATGTGCCAGTGTCGCCTACCCACTTAGGCTTTACGTAACGTGAGGACAGAGCTGCCTCTAACTTCTGACCCCCAGCAGGTTCCAAAGACACAGGTGCTGACTGTCTGGACACCTTTAGGACAGGGGCTACACTAAAGCCCTGGCCACTGGCCACTGGCAGCATACAATCTAGCTCCCCAGGGAGTTTTTAGCCCACTCAGTGTTTTTAATTATGATTCTGAAGCAAATCAAGGCAGTTCACGTCAAAACCCAGCTTTCTCGCTCCATTTCCACAAACCCGCCATCGAATGCAAACGCGGGCAGCCTGGTGTGAGCGCGGGGCGTGCGCACCCCCGTCCGTGCGCCCCAGCACCTGTCCGGCCTGTGCTGATTACTGAGATCCTGCTGCTTCTCCAGATGTTGAGTTCTTTACCCCAATAAGGCAGGTGTCCGAGGCGGGAAGGGTAAAGCAATTCTCCCATTGCTGTCCATCTGCAATCGCGCTGCCCTAAGGCAATCTTACTTTCTTCCCGGGGTCTGGTCCTCATCCTAAGACATGCTTACCGTAGCCTGTGTGGGGGGCACCTGGCACAGAATGGTGGTATGCGTGTTCCACCTCCATGGATGTCATTTCGATGCTTTCAGGGTCATCTTCATCTTCTCTCACAAGGATGCCCAAGGAGCCATCAACCCCCCGATGAAATGAGGGCCGGACTGAAGATGTTCTGCTGAGCACCCTGAAATCCCAACATGATGGATCAATATCCACCCAGTAGCACGGGAAGGGTAGTCATCCATCCATCCATCCATTCCGCAAACATCGACTGAATGCCAACCACGTGTCAGGCAGGGTTAGGGGTGAGCACACAAAGATGCAGACGTGGGTGCCTGCCCTCCAGGAACTGACAGAACAACTTGCTAGAGCTTCTTAGACACAACCACAAGCAATCATAATACAAGTAGCAACTCAGGAGTATCAGGAGACGGGCATGGTTCAGAGGAAGGAGAGCAGAATTCTGGTCGGGCGTTTGGGGTAAAATCTCCATGGGAAAGAGCCATTGGAGCTGGGATTGGAGAGGTACATTCACACAGAAGAACAGCCCGGAGGTGTGAGAGCACAAAGTGCTGAATAAACGAAGGGAATGCTGTGAACATCAGTTCCCCTGCACCAGTGGTTCGCGGTGCTATGTCTATGCCGATTCCCAGGCCCCACCCCAGACAATTAAATCAGAAGTTGGGCCCAAGCATCTGTATTGCTGTTACAGTTCGCCAGGTCATCAGTAACCCTAAGGATCAGCCAAGGTTAAGAATCACTGACCTCGAGGACAGGGTTGAGGGAGGGAGGGGACAGCAGAGGTGAAAAGAGGTCAAGTTGAGCTGGTCGTCAGCTCGTGTCTTACAATCGGCCCAGTGCACCCTTCTTCTTAAACATGCTCATAGGCGAAGCGCTGTGGCCTCTCCCCCAAAGGTCATGGAAGATGAGAAGCAAAGGAGTGACAGGGCCAAAGGGGTATTTTGGGATGATGGATCAGGCAGGGGGACAAGACCAAGGACCTGGTGTTATTGACACTACTAGTTAGGACCTGAAGACATTTTGACCCTGCTACACACCCAAACCCTATGTCCTTGGTCCTCGTGATAAACACAAGCAATTCCATTAGTTTTTGTTGATTTCATAAATATTACTAGGAGACATAGTACACACAAAGTGAGACTTACATTGGTTGAAGTTTTACATGGTAAAATTTGTTATAATTTTTTTTAAAAACCTGACGAAAGGATCACTTGTTGTTAGCAACATGAATGTTAACAAATTTAACCCAGGAAAAATTAGATTTGGCAGAACTAAGTCACTCAAACTAGCAGAGATGCACCTAGTAAAATTCATCAATGAGCAAAAATTAATAAATAATTAAAGATTCTTTTAAGGCTCAGCCATAAAAAAAAAAATTGAAGAATGAAATTGACTTCATGGAGTTAGATCGTCAAAAGATTTTCTTGATTACAATGCATTCACGTGGATTTCATTCTGCTTAAAATGTTTGTGTTCATAACTATCGAGTCCTAACCCTAACTTCACTGGCAAAGTAGTGGTCAAAACTGGGGTCCGAGTGTCTTACAGGGACTGGACAGGAAGAGGTAGGAGGTTGGGGAGGATGTTATCCAAGCAAGAGCATATTCAAAATTATGTTCAGGTAAAGGCTCGCGGCCCAGGTGAGGTTTACAGGTAGGTGACATCTACAGGTAGAGATGAAAGTTTTGCCACAACTTCAGGTCACTGAAACCATCATGCATGTCCCTAGCCCAAACAATGCCATCCAAGGTCCACGACTTGATGATCTAGCATTTGGCCCCCACCCCAGTGGGAAGAGATGCCAACACTTACTTCCTGGTCATTTCTGGAGTCTCCGAAGGGCCATAATCTGGACCGTCTTCAGCATCGGGGTAATCAGGTTTCCCCCACAAGTTCGGAGAGTTCTGGTAGTCCTCCGCACTGGGGTAGTCTGGTTTCGCCCAGAAGTCTGATGGGCTAGGTTGACTGTCAGCACCTGGGTAATCAGGCTCTCCCAGAATGCCTATGTACGGACTGGTTCCGGAACCAGCATGTTCTGGATTCCTTCTGGGCCCCGGGGAATTGGAAGTGGCTCTGGGGCCAGGATAGTTAGAGACTCCCTGAGCGCCAGGGTAGTCTGGTTCTCCCAGGGAGCCGAAATCATCAGGAATTTTTCTGGAGCCTGCATAGTTCCCACCACTTCTGGAAGCTAGGAAGTCTGGGTTTCGCTGCGATTCAGTGTAGTCCGGCTCTCTGGATGGACCTGGATGGTACGGATTGCTCCGAGATCCGGGATAATCTGGTCCTGTTAGAGACCCAAGATGGCCTGAACTTCTTCCAGAGTCAAAAGAGTATGAACTGCTCCTGGTGCCAGGGTAGTCTGGGTTATTCCGAGATCCAGGATAATCTGATTCTGCTAGGGACTCGAGATAGTCTGGACTTGTTCTGGAGTGTGCCGAGTACAGGTTGCTCCTGGTTTTAGAGTAAGCTGAGTTGTTCAGAGGACCCCAAGGTCCTGGATAATCCTGAGTGTTCGCATACCCCCGCGTGTGGCTTCGGGACCCTGAATAGTCAGGGTAATCTGGATCTTCCTCATACCCGTCATTCCTGTAGGAGGCAGACATGCTGACAGACTCTACCCTGGAGGGTTCAAATGTCTTTGCATTTGCAGTTACTCAGAGATCTTTCTTTTAATCTGAAAAACAAAAAGGAAAGAAAAGGTCAGATTTTTCCCCTTTCTTCCCTGCAGAGACGGATGGGTATCTTCCAGTGCTTGCCCTCCTTCATTTCATAGTTGGGTACACAGCTGCCCAGAATAAAGTCTGTCTCCCAGCTCCCGTGCACGTAGGTGTGGCTGTGAGCGTGTTCAGTGGGGTGTGAGCAGAAGCAACACAGATGGCAACCAGGTTGAGCAGGTAAAGGGGAGGGGGATTCCTCACATTCACATTCTCAGTCCCTACTTCCCGTGGACTGGAATGTGCACACACACCAAGGCAGCAGCCCAGCCCCCCGCACCCCCAGAAAGGGAAGCAGCACGGCAGAGGAACGAAACCAGGGCTGCTGATGACGTCCAGGTCGGTGCAGACGTGCCAGCCTGGGCTTTTGTGTAAAGTAAAAACCAGACATCTATCTTATGCAAACCACTGTTTTGGGGGGGTTCTGATACATATGGCCAAATCTATATCCTGGCCAATATCATCTTTCGGTTGGCAGGGAGGGGTGCAGGGAGCCTGGGCATGTCCGCAGGGTATGTTGAAACACTACACAGCAGGAACAAAGACTGAACTTCTGCCACATGCAGCAACACGGATGCGTCTCACAGACGCAATAGTCATACGAACTTTAAGAACAGGCCAACTAGTAATGGTGAGATCAGTCAGAACAGCGGTCACCTTGGGGAAGGGAAGAGATGGGAAATGATGTGAGGAAACTTCTGGGGTGCTGGAAACAGTCTATGTCTTGATCTAGGTGGTGGCTACGTGTCGGGGGGGGGGGTACAAATTCATTGAGGTATGCATGTCTTTGTCAATAGATTACTCCTTAATTTAAAAAAGAAAATTTAAAAAGACCTAAGCCAGAAGCTATAAAATAAAACCTTCTGTTTCCCCAAGACTATACCAGCTTTTTTTAAAAATGAAGGATTCTGGCTCATAAACATTTCCAATTTTCTCATATGAGTATATACACATCCTAGAAAATCTGAATTAATGAAAGCGAAAGCTAGGTGAGGAGAGGACCCGTTACCTAAACTGAATCATCTCTGGGATGCTATCAAGTGAAAGCGCTTAGGAACCCAGCCCTTGGCATTGGGTAGCACTGGCTTCGTGCCCACTGCTGGTTGTGTGGACTTGGGCGAGCCACTGACGCTCTTTGAGTCTGTTTCCTTACGCACCCAAAGCTGACAATGACATCTCGTCGGGTTGTCCTAAGGAATGAATGAGAAAAGGCACACAAGGCAGCTGGCCCCAAGGATGTGTAAGGTAAACCCTGGAAACTTCCAAAAGTGACAGAGGGTTGGTGGACCATCAAAGCTATGTACTCACTCAACCAGGACACAATTGGAAGAAACAGGAAAGGTTTTATAAGCAGATACAGGAAGGAGGAATTCTACAGTGTTCTGAGGTTGACACAGTGGCTAAATTTTCCCGTGAGTTTATTAGCTCAGACTGAAGGGAATCATGAGAGGTTATCTAACACCCACTACTTGGGAGAAAGAGGAATATACCAGTTTTTCAAGACAGCTCCGGCTCTTTCCAGGATAAATTAAAGACAGTGCCATGAGAAGCCTTCCAAAGTGATCAGATCGCCACATCATGAAACCAGGGCTCAGGGTCAGCAGCAAAGAGCTCAGGAGCTGTGGCAAGTCCAGGACAAGCAGCAGCAGTAGAGTGGGGAGGAGACCCATAAGTGACTGTGACACTTCCAAGCCGAAGCACTGAAGAGCCAAAACACACCCTCTGGCTCTCCTTTTCTCTGCCAAGGTGACCAGTGACATTTCAGATGACGCCCCATTCATCAGCCTGAGTTCCTGCTCGACTAGATGGAGCACAACCTACCCCTGCTTCCACCAACCCGCAGGAGCTCTTCGCGAGCAAACAACCAACATTTATGTGTGAAGCCATCAAGGTTATGAGTTTGTTTCTTGATGCAGCAGAGCTTAGCCTCACCTGACTGATGCAAGATCATCTTTGCTTAGAATCGTTGACAAATCTATTCACATACATATTCACATAGCACACACACAAATGCACATAATTAATAGAGATAAGTAGGAAGTGGGTAGGTGGGTGGGTGGACGGAGAGAGAGATAGATAGATAGACAGATGGATGGATGCAACCAGCCAATGATTAGTTTCACAGTTGTTGTTGTTGTTTTAATTCATTTTTGTTGTTAGACTTATTGGGGTGACATCTGTTAGCAAGGATTACATAGGTTTCAGGCATACAATTCTACAGTGCCTTGTCACCTTGATGTATAATAAGTTCACCACCTAATGTGACTTCTCTTTCCATCACCTTATATTTAGCTTCCCCCCTCCTCTCCCACCCCCTCCCCTTTCTCCCCTCCCTAACCCACTCGTCCCCAAATAAACATTAAACTATTAGTTTCACAGTTGTTGGTACAGTTCTCTGTTCTACTGATGTCATTTGGCAGCTCTTCCAGATGCATCTATTTCACAATCCAGAAATAAATGGTGCTCTAACCAACTATCACCTGCACTGGGACACATTCCTAAACAAACAAAAAGCGAAGCCCACAGAAGGATTGGGAAAGAAGAGGAAGAAGGAAATAACTATAAGGGAATAATCCCGTCTTAGTGGTCAAATGAAGTGGGCGTGGTCTTCTGAGACTCACACAGTTTCCTATTAACTGCTAGAGTGGGTCTCAACCTCCCACTTTAATACAGCTCCTCATGGTGTGGTGACCCCCATAACATTATTGTCGTTGCTACGTCATAACTGTCATGTTGCTACTGTTAGGAATCATAATGTAAATATCTGATATGTTTTCTGATGGCCTTAGGCGACCCCTGTAAAAGAGTCATTTGACCCCCAAAGGGGTCGCGACCCACAGATTAAGAACTGCTGGGCTAGACAAACACATATCCTACCTTTTCCAAGGAATAATTTTGCTTTGTGCCTTGGAAAAATCCACAGACAGGACACTATACATTTTTCCCCTCCCGTGTCATTGCTCTAGTTAGTAAGGGTGCTATTGAACCATCTATTCTGAGTCCTCCTGGTGACATCTCCGTTAGGGATTCCCACTTGACTGTTTCACTGATTTTCAGCCACATTCCCAAGCAATTACAAGCCTTCTAATTCCATGGATTGTGGACTCCCTATTCGATCTGGAAAGGCTCCTGGTTTGAATGGCGATCGTGACAATCTTTTTTTACACTTCATTTACTTATTTTGATATTCAATATTATTTTTTGTTAATTTCAGGTGTATAGCACAGTAGTTAGACACTTACATAATTTAAGAAGTGATCTCCCTGACTAGTCTAGTACCCACCTGGCACTATGCAGTTATTACCGTATTATTGATTAGATTCCTCTACACTTTACTTTACATCCCCATGACTATTTTGTAACTCCCAATTAATACTTCTTAATTCTTTCACCTTTTTCATCCTGCCCCAACCCCTTTCCATCTATCACCCCAAGAAATCTAATACCCATCTGACACCATACATAGATATTACACTATTATTGACTCTATTCCGTGTGCTGTATCCTACATCCCGTGACTACTGTGCAACAACCAATTTGTACTTCTTAATCCCCTCCCCCTTTTCACTCACCCCCAACCCCCCTCCCACCTGGAAACCATCAAGAAGTTCTCTGTATCTGTGGGTCCATCTCTGTTTTATTTATTTACTTTGTTCCTTAGATCCCACCCATAAGCGACGTCACATTGCACCCGTCTGTCTCTGTCTGACACGCTCACTCAGCACAGGACCCTCCGGGCCCATCCACACCGCCGCGGAGGGCGGGAACCCCTTCCCCGCCATGGCCGAGCAGCGTCCCAC